>JAKCPI010005463.1:0-13805 GCA_023213315.1 Euborellia annulipes
ATAATAGAAATATAATATTAATAGATACCCTAATCAAACTCGCCTTTAAGCAGGAATTGATGAGGTCTTATCTGCCACAAATAATTGAATCTCTTTCCAAAATCACCAAAGGGAAGGAAACCAGGTCAATAAATAAATGAAATAACATTTACCCAAATATTAATTCGTTTTTGATTCTTGATAGTAAAATATTATAAGCCTAAATAAATATTGAGTGCATAAGAACATATTGAAGTATTATATATTTTTTCCGGTACGATGCAAAGGAAATGAAATAGCATCACTAGTATTAAATGTAAGATACAAAATGAAATTATTTAAATTATCTAATTAACGAAATAATCCTGGTTAATTTTGATAAATAATTTTTTATTTGAATAATATATCTATTTTTTTTTTTATATTGAAATCGTTAAGTTCATAGCTTTCTAAAATTGAACGTTGAAAATTATTTTTTAATCCCAGTTCGTTTATTGGTTTAATTAATAAATGTAATTGAGTCATTATTTTGAAAGTACCGAAAATTCATGGATGCTATTAAGTAATTGGAATGGGCTGGAAAATAAAAAAGGTGCTAATAATAAAAATTGAAAATTACAATTGTGAATTATACATAAAAACTCAATTTTTATTTTATAATAATAGCCTACTAATCATCAAAAATAGATATAAAACTTATGACTTTCTCTTATTTAACTTTTAGTTTTTCATTAATTAGTCTAATATAGAAAATATTTTAATCTAATTATTTTGGGGAAAATATATAAAAGGAACAGAAGTTAGAACAATATTTTTAATTTTGTTAATTAGAAGTGAAGTATCCACCCCCAGCCCTCAAATTTTTAATATGCTATTCAAAAGTGGTTAAGGAGGCAAAGCTGTTCGCAGTTTTTGCCGATAAGATGGCGTTAGGGGTCTTAAAAATTTAGCCAAAAAGCCCAATTAACGAAAATATTGCGAAGATTTGCTAACAGATGGCAGGATGGTGGATTTATATTTAATCTCATGAATTTGTTTAATTTTCGTTTGTCTTTTAAAAATGAATAATTTATAAATATTATTATATTTTAATTATAACAGATATATATATATAGGCCTATAAGTGATCTGATAATGCCGTAAGATTACCAGTCCAGCCACCTATCGGCAGAATACTCGACTATTTTGACTGTTTTTTTAATTACGAATCATCTAAGCTTACTTTAAATGTTTTCTTAATTAATATGTGATTAATAATAATAATAAATTCATTTCAAAATTAAAAAAAAAAACTAAAATTATTGTAACAGTTTTTTTTTCTGTTTTTGCATGATTCCAAAAAATTAATTTTCATAATTTTTTAATAAGTCATTAAAAAATTAAAAACTTTGTGTTACAATAAACCCTTATGAATTTGATTTATTCCCCAAAAAAAAAAACCACAATTGAAAAATTCCTTATAATAGTCTAGTTTTTTTAAAGGGCTTTTTTCTTTTTTTTAAACGGCCACTCCTACTTGTCCTTAAAAGAAATGGCATAATTAAATGTGTGACTGTGGCGTTATTTGTGTAGCTAGGTATATATGTTTATATCTAATTCAAATTTTTATATTTCATTTAAACACTCAATATTTATTTAGGCCTATATTTTTTTTACTATCAAGAATCAAATTCGAAATAATATTTGGGTAAATGTTATTTCATTTATTTATTGACCTGGTTTTCCTTTCCCTTTGGTCATTTTGGACAGAGATCAAATTATTTGTGAGGGAAGGAAGAAAATCCCCTTGAAAATGTGTTGGCAACTAGCAATCTCACAAGAGTATTCCCTGGAGCCACCCATCCGAAGTTCAGCCTTTTCAGAGATTGCTTCTCTATAGACAATCTCGATTGCAATTCACTTTTTATTTCTTATTCGTAGCAAACTACAAAATGTTTCTAAATATTAATAAAATTTTATATTAAATTAAAAAGATAACGAAGCCTGTGTTTAAACCATTCTCATATGAGATCACCAGATATACTACTTTTTTTTTTTAGGAAGTTTCACTTAATTATTAAATTGAACAAGGAGGAACTCTATGGGCGCCAGCAGAAATAAAAAACCTTTATTAGTTGTTTATGCCGCATCCTCATAAAAAACCTTTATATTATTTCGTCGACGTTTCGGGAACGCATCGCTCGCATCTTCAGGACGAAATAATTGTGGAACAATAGATGGATGCTTTATGAAACTATCCATCTATTGTTCGACAATTATTTCGTCATGAAGATGGGGGGTTCCAAACGTCGACGAACTAATATAAAGGTTAAGATGGGAAAAACCAATGCCAATTACAAGCACAGAACACCTTTCAAACGTAAGAGAAAGTTGTATGCCATGCAACCAAGCACACTAGATTTTTTAGCTAAATATTACAAACTTACACAAAAAAAATAACGTTATTAGATATTAAATTTCGAAACAAGTATTTTGAAATAGGTTATCTTATATGACGCAGAAACCATTTTAAATAATCAAGATAGCGACCTAAAATAAAGAAGAAATTGATAGAGGAATCTAATTTAATGTCGATGAGAAAAACCAATGCCAATTACAGAAGAAGAGTATAATATTACCAATGTAATCAATGAGCAGAATTCGAGTTGGCTATTTTTATTAAAAAATATAAACAAAATCTTTAGAAATTAACACAATATTTCGCATTTTTATATAACGTACAAAGAATATTAAATTTCAAATCAAAAAGAGTAAACAATATTCAAATAATTTCATCTCATGTTTGGAACATAGAAAAAATATACGTTTTATTTCAATGGTTTCTTTTTACTAGAAAATGTATTTTTTTTTTTTTTTTTTTTTTGTTTTTTAAGAAAGGTTTAGAAATAATTTACGCGAATCGATTTTGAGGGAAATATAAAAGACCAAGTGGGATTGTTCTAAATGCAACTTTCCTTCTTTTTGTTATTCGAATGTGAATAGAAATATTTGCCTTCAGCTCTTCTCTCTCTCTCTTTATTCAAGAACGAAATTTCCTTTTCTATTACTATAAGTATTTTTTTTTTTTTTTTTATCAACGCACCATTTATTTCTTGTCTGATTTTTTATCAAAGTCCAAAGCTATATAAATAGACGTAGAATCATCTCGGATTTTAAACTGTTAAATGAAATCCATGCCTATGAAAAGAAAGGCGTATCTAAAAGGCAGGGGTGTATATAAAGAGGGGCGAGGGCCCCTACCCTCCGGAGCCAGGCATCGCGTCTCGAGATAAAGTGATGCCTAGTCTTCAGGCGCTCAGGCATTTTAAGCAAATCTCTTGCGGAGAGATATATATATATATACTCAGACGAAAAACCCCGCCTTCGGCGGGGCTTTCCGTCTAGCCAGGGGGCTGCGCCCCTGGACCCCACTTGTCGGCTTCCCTTTTCATTTTTATATATAGAGTTTATTTTTAACGGCTAATTATTCATGAACTTAAGATTTTTGTGAATCCTATCCCTTTCCGGGACTCTCCCCGGTACACAGAAAAAAAATTTACGCCGATATTTTAGAATTCAAAATGTAAATAAATAAAAAAAATCGTAAACATGGGTAAATATTTATATTTTCTTACCATGGCAACCATTTCTCCTAATTTTTATTTTTTCTTATTTTAACGGTTAATTACTCATTAACTTATTGTTATTTGTGAAAGTCAAAACCTGTCCAGGACTCTCACAAACATACACAGAAAATTTCATCTAAATCGGTTCAGTCGTTTAGGAAGAGTTCAGTCACACACACGTACAGAAGAATGATATATATAAGAGAAGAAGAAGATATAATATATATAATAAAAAATTTGCCAACAACATTGCGGAGATATATCTTTTTCTTCTTATAGAAGAATGGGGGGGGGGGATGTTGTTCATTTTGTTATTGAATATAGATTCGCCTTAATCCCGCGGTGGAGAAGGGGTCTACAGAATGGGTTTTTTACGACTGGAAAAAATAGAACAGGCCGGCCCGTAGCTCGGTCTGACGCCTGTTGAAAATATAGAAGGAAAGGACAGACATGTAAAGAACAGAACTGTCAGTCCCAGCTCGGGTAGCTCGTGGTCGCCATCCACGTACCCACAAGATGTGGGCCAACAAGTGGTAAAAAAGCCGGCCTTCGGCAATTCCTGAAAATCTGGCCAATCAGCGAGACACAGTCACATACAGAACAGTCACATACACACAGGTACAGGAAGTCAGTGGCTAGAGCTTTATATATAGTAATAATATTTTTTTTTAAATTTTTCATAGGTTTTAAAGTAAAATTTAAGAAAATTTAATGTTCCAAATGACAATTTGAATATATCCGCATACAAGTGAGATCTAAATTTAAAGGAGAAACTAATTAGCCTTCCAACAACAAGGGATGTTGTTCATTTTGTTATTGTTGCTGCTTGTTGAAACAAGACTAAACTAAACGTCTGCTAAACTAATTGTTTTTCCATTTAGGCTGCATTTAATGATCATGGAGCAATTCCGGAAACGATACGTACTAACATACTCTCTCTCTCTCTCTAGCCAATTCTCAACAAATAATAAGCATTAGAATTGAAAAGAGTCCAGAAGGAATTGCAAATGAATCTTTGAAATAAATATTTATTTCAAATTAAAGAAAACATTAGCAACATTATTTAAAAGCTAATAAATATGTGAGTAGCAGCAAAATGCAAATTAACTTAAAAGACCATTATTTAAAGTTTATACAATATATTGACTTCGAGAGAAGTAATTAAAACCTTAATAAATATCTCTATTTCGGTGTTGATTTGGATTACTTTTACGCTTTTTTTCTATTCTCTTAAATTAATTATTCTTCAATTATTTGGCATACTATATTCGCTAACGATTTAGAAAAAATAATTATTTTAAACAATTTATTTAAATCTCAGAAAAAAAAGGGTATAAATCGGGAGAGAAATAGGGGCTGGTGTTTCTGTAGATTTTTCCATTAGCTAACTAAGATGAGTTGATGCATATAAACGATACAATTAAATCTCTATTTCGTTTGCTAGCAACATTAATTTGATAGGTTCAAGGTTTGAATCATAGGAACAGCAAATTTTTCTGTAATAGGCGTCAATATATGATTCTGGGCTGGGTATTTTTTCTTAATCACAGACAAAACTTTCCAAGATTTTCATAAATTTGGCTTATTATTAAGAAATATATATCCACAACTCTCTTTAAATAAAGTTTATTAATTATTTTTAGACTTTTTCATTTAATAAACTTATGAAAAGTTAGGGCTTAATTCAATGATTGGATTTTCAAAAAGTTTTTTTAGCCCTCTCAAATGGGAACCGCATATTACTTACTCTTACCTCTATGTTAATTAATATATAGGCCTATAGTGAGAAAGTATTGGATTCATGCCAAAAATGCGATGTCGAGATTTCTATGGAAATTCATGTTTTGAGGTCCCCTGAGTCTCAAAAATTGAGTCCCGCAAAAATTGTCTGTCTGTATGTGTGTCTGTGAACAAAAATATTTCAAGAACGAAAAGAGTTGGGTGATTAAAAAATTATATTTAAGTTAGGTACCCTTCTGTTAGAATACAAGTGGGACGTGGCACGAAGCTTTTAAACAAAATCAGTCAAAGAGTAGTAGTACTTTATAGATATACTTTTTCAGTAATTTTTAAATTTTCTCAAAATTTGCCCCAACGATTTTGATTAAAATTCAAAAATCAACTAGTGATGAGAAGTGGCTGTAGACTTTGAATTGGGTATAGGAGACTGTGCAGCCAATGAATTAAATAAAAAAACATTTATTTAATTATTAACCGTCGAGGTTTCGGCCGCAAATCACGATCTTCCTCAGGACCTGTGGTTAGAATATTTATTTTTTAATAATATTTATATTATTTAACAATAAGATGAAAGTACTTACGATTAATTGTTAGAATACAAGGTTGGAAGTAGTATGTTCAATTATTGTGTAATTTACAATGATAATTGAACATAATACTGTTAAACTTGTATTCTAACAATTAATCGTGTCATATTGTTAAATAATATAAATAGGCTATTATAAAAAAATTATATCATTGTTTATGAGGAAGGTCGTGATTTGCGACCGAAAGGTCGACTGTTAATCATTAAATAAGTTTTTTATTTAATTCCTTGGCTGCAAAGTCTCCTATACCCAATTCAAAAATCAATTATTTTTTTAGATGCTCTTTAAAATGTATATTCTCATTTTGTCCTCATAATTGTTTGAAGACTCTTGTACTTCATATGAAAAATATAAATATTTTCCAATATTTACAATTTTACATCTTGAATTATAATACATATAGGCCTAACGGCGGAAACTAAATGTATGTCGTCACAAAAAAATCTTATGTGACAAGCACAAACAACTTTCAATTACCGAAGGTAAGAGGAAGTTGTGTGCTGTGCAACCAGTCCCACCAGATTTTTTTTCTTGAAATTTAACTTTGAAAATTGTGTAAAATTTAATTTCAAAATTCTATTGGCGCGTTGATGAAACAGAGAGAGATATAAAAACGAACAAGCTTGTGCATTCGCTATTTTATTAATCTATATTTACAGCATTATATAAAAGAGAAAGTCTGTCATTCTGTTTGTAACGTAGACTCCGAAACTACTGAACGGATTTAAATGAAGGCCTCTTTTAAATGGTTCACAAATCCTGAATTTTACAATCAGAAAGAATTGTGTTTTATCTCTCCTTATGAAAAATTAAAGTCAATTAATTATAATTATATAATAAAAATAATAAAAATTATTAGAGATAGAAGAAAATTTAAATTTTAAATTGTATTCTGCTTCATTTTACGTTTAATTAATTCAATTATAATTTTACTTCAATACTTCAATTAATTTTTAATTACAGGAGGCTTGTTTAATATTGATCAAATATGAGGCTCTTCGAAGAGGTTCAAGGAACTCAAATGGCTTCAAATATTTATCACCTTCTCATCCCCAATTTGTCATTAGAAATCTTGATGTTGTAGATTCATTAAAACCTCTTGCCAATAATGTCGATACATTCCATTTTATGAGTCATTACAGTGATTAAATAATACCATTAATTATGAATTTGAATTAAACATTCTATGTAAGGATAGAAATTTTATTAAGAGAATTAGTGCAGATCCGGGGTTTATGGAATTATTATTCCATTAGTTTTATTATACATTCCAAGCATTTTTCTGCAATAATGAATGTTGGTATAATAAGAAAATTCTTTTTAAAGAGGAAAAACAATTTCAAATATTTTTGAATATTTGATATCCTACATACTAAACATATTATAAAAATAATAAAAACGTTTTGGTTGTGAGATTGTCAAGATGACAGGCTGTTTTCAATATGTGCGAATTAAATTTTAATTAGACAGACACGGATCAGCTAGGAGGTGAAATGAGTCCTTTTTTAAAAAATTATTTATTAAAGTAAAAAACTGACGACGGACGTCCAGACACGAAGCCCAAGCGCTCAATATTTCTCAATTATTTTATAATTTTGACAATCTCTCTCAAAAAATTCATATATGCACTGAGGATGGTCCTGTATAAGCACAATAGAGAACCCTAAATAAATACATTTCATAGGAATTGGAAAAATTTTTTTTTAAATGGGTAAAAGGTTCCAAAAGAGACCCCTTTTTGAATCGAAATTAATTCCCATAGGGATTTAACATTTGTTCTATGGAAGGAAGAGCCGGAAAATGAATTTGAAAAAATCTGAAATACATTAGTAAATTGTACTTCAAACAACATCAAAAATTTTACTCATATACTTTTTAAAGAGTGTCTAAAAAATAATTGATTTATGAACTTTAACCAAAATCTTTAGAGCCAATTTTGAGAAAAAAAAAAAAAAAAAAAGAAAAACTGAAAAAGTTCTTCAGTAAACTATTAGTACTTTTTGTTCAAAAGCTTATTTTAATTATCTGGAAGGGTACATAACATAAATATAAAGATTATATATATTATGTGTTAGTCCATGAAGTAATTATGAAAAATTTGGTTATATGTTTTTGATAAATATAAAATTTCAACCTCGAAGCTCATTTCTTTGATTCTTTAAATCATCACACTCACTCAGACAGACAGATCATTTTGCGGAACCCACTTTTTTGGACTCAGGACAACATGTATTTATGTATATCCATCAAAACTTCGACATCCAATTTTTGATATGAATACAATACTCTCTTTATAAAGGCCTACAGTATCATTTTACTTTCTCTTAGCCCATATATGAAATATATAGAGAAAGTATTGTTTATATATATATATATATATATAGCGCTAGTCACTGACTTCCTGTGTGTATGTGCCTGTCAAGACGCTTATTGACCAGAGAAAAAGTAAGTGGAGTTAAAGAGGGAAATTCAAAACTTCAAGACTTTAAAATTTCGCAATTGCTCGCCTACGGCCGAAGGTGGGCATAACACTTGTATATTACATATATAGAGAAAGTAAAATGAAATTTATTTTTATTATTTAGTTTAAAATTATTTCGTGACATTTCCCAAAGGCATATAAATAAAAGTGCAAAGGGTTAATAATATAATAGTAGGGTCTATTTTAAATTAAATTGCTTCAGCTAGATAAAAAAAAGATTCAAGAAATTTTCCTATACGACGCAATTTAGGCGTCATAAAAACTAATTTTCATTCTTTAATTAATTTAAAAAAAAAAGAAAGAAATTTTGTTTATACAAGAAATTTTTTTTCGAATTTTATTGTTCGAAAGAAAGATAGACCGGAAGAATGTAAGTAAATCTCATTGTTTGTGTAAATTGAACTCGCTCTCTTCGGATTTTCTAATAACGGCCGAAAGAAAAACAATTAGCTTCACGAAGGATTTATTTAAAACCTTTTTCGTCTTTACTCAGGGACGACCAAATCCTCTCCGCAAACGTTTCTCTCTTTTTTTTTTATCGTAATAATTTTTTTTTTTCTAATAAAAGAAGAACAGGCTTTTATTAAGTAGTCGACTAGTTTCCACCAAATTAGACGAATAAAATAGTTTTTAATTTAACGAATTCGGCCAGATTTAATCAAGAATTGAAATAGTTTAAAGTTCAAAGATGGGATTGAAATAAAAACTCTACAAATAATTTCCTCATATATTGAATGGGTAAAAATAATCAGTTTTGAAAACTCTGATGTGACTGGTCGCACAGCACACAACTTTCTCTTACCAAAGGTTAAGGTGTTTGTCACACCAGATTTTTTGTGTCGACATATATTTAGTTTCCGTCGATATATTAAAATTCAAGATGTAAATAAAATTTATCCTATCTTTCCTATGAAGTACAAGAGTAAAGTATGCTTCAAACAATTTAGAGAGCGAAATGAAAATATACATTTGAAAGAGCATCTAAAAAATAATTGGTTTTTCATTTTTTTAAAACAATTTTGGGGGAGCGCATTTTGAGAAAATCGAAAAAAAAATTGAAAAAGTAGCATCAGTAAAGTACTGGAACTTTTTGGCGGATTTTGTTTAAAAACTTATTTTCACGCTCCAGGGGGGGGCGCTTAATTTAAATATAAAATTTCCTAGTAGCTCAATTCCTTCATGCTTAAAATTGAACACATAAATATTTTCCCATGTTTATAAATTTTATTTGAAGATTTTTTACTTTCTCGTACCCTATATATGAAATATATAGAGAGAGAAAGTATTGGTTTCATGGCGAAAATTCGATGTCGAGATTTTGATGGTTATACAAGTTTTGAAGTCCCCTGAATCCAAAAAAGTGGTTTTCGCGACATGGTCTGTCTGTGTGTCTGTGTACAAAATTTCTCAATAACGAAAAAGAGCTATGAGGTTGTAATTTTATATTTAAGTTAGGCACCCCTCTGGGACGTGACACAAGGCTTTTGAACAAAATTAGTCAAAAAGTACCAGTACTTTACTGATGGTAATTTTTCAGTTTATTTCAATTTTCTCAAAATTCGCTCCAATGATTTTTTTTTAAATTCATAAATCTATTTTTTTAGATGCTCTTTAAATGTATATTCTTTTATAATTTAGTGGCAATTCGGAATACGTGTGCTTGGGAATAACTATTTAATTAAAATGGATGTTACCACTCAATATAAATAAATATACATATAAGAATTGCTTGTCTAATAATAGTAGATAGAAATGGATTAATAAAATATTTATTTGTTTCAGGTAAACCTCAAATGATTTTTCCTTCTTTCTCTTCATCTTGGAAATTTGGCCGAGTTTTTTTTTTATCAAAAGGTATTTGAACCGATCCTTTATTTGATCGCCTGCAGGCTTTTTTCTCTCCTTTGCGCTTCGCTTCCTCTCAAATTAGAATTTGCAAAAAAAAAAAAAAAAAAAAAAAGATTGAAATTGTCCTTATTTGTTTTTTATTTTTGTTGAATATCATTACGATAAAAGGGCTTTTTGAAGATTTCAATGTTTTAAGCTCGAAATCATTTTTCATTCGGTAAATAAATATCAAGATATATATCTGTATATAGCTATATAAAATGATTTATCTTATTTCACCTGTTAAGAAGATAAATTACAGACGTTTTGCATGCAAATTAATCAATAGTATTTTTTTTTATTGTATCTCAGAATAAGTTAATTGGTTGCATTCTTTCATAAACAATTAATTAAACAATAGACAGTATTTTAATCGCATGGAAAAAAGATAAAAAATTATAAAAATTTTTGGGATGGTTCAAGTTAAAAAGTTAAAGGATTTTGTTTGTCTTTGAATATATTGTACAATAATTTAATCAAAATAGCTTAACCATAAAAGAAATAAATTATATTAATAATCTGTTGGAAGTTATATTATTTTTTCTTCATTCATAATAAAAATTCACCAAGTTTTGTGAGGAATGGTCGAAACGAGGTTATATCTTTTTTTTTTTAAAACAACTACAACAATAATATTTAATACTTTAGTCACGTGTTAAACATTTTGTATATTTTTTTTCATAGTTTTACAACGAGAAAAGAATATAAAATTATTATTATTATTATTATTTAAATAAAAACATTTGACAAACTTTTGAAAGATATATTCTAATAAATGTCTTATCTTTTCAAAAAACTTTTTGTATTAAAATTTCTGTCGACGTATTTTTTAAGTTTCTTGCCAAAATAAAATTATTATATTCAAAATAATTTTCACTATAAACAAAAAAAATCTTTTGGAATAATGTAAAAGAATAAAAAAAAAAAGAATCATATAAATTTAATTTTCTAGTTGTGGATTTATATATTGAGTTGGAAGAAAAAAATTTATTTCATCTTGATGGAGTACTTGCCTGGGGGCTACGCCCCCTGGACCCCCTTATCCTACGGCGAACAAATGCATCAAATCTATTACTACCCACTATTTGGAAATTTTAAATTTCCCTCTCTAAATCCACTTTCTTTTTCTCTGGCCAATCAGTGCCCTGACAGGCATATACACACCACACACAGGAAGTCAGTGGCTAGCGCTTTATATATAGTAATGATAATGATAAATGATAAATCTTAACAATAAAAAATCTCGTGTTGCTGGTCGCACCAGATTTTGTGTCGAGATATATTTCGTTTCCCCATAGCACCTTATTTTCAAACTTGACCACTTGCATTTCATAAGTAAAAAATTTGAAATACATCAGTAAAGTGTATTTTAAACAATTTTCACGAAAAATTTTACTGATATGGGCATATAAAAAATAATTAAATAATTTATGAATTTTAATGAAAATCGTTTGAATGAATTTTGAGAAAATCGAAAAAACTGAAAAAAAAATTTAACTTTTTCCTTTTAAATACAAGAGAAAAGTGTGCTTCAAAAGATTTCAAGGGCAAAATGAGAATGTACATTTTGAAGAGCATATAAAAAATAATTGATTTATGAATTTTAAACAAAATCATTGTATCAAATTTTGAAAAAATCGAACAAAAGTAATACACCGAAAAAATACATCAGTAAAGTACTAGTAGCTACTTTTTGGCCGATTTTGTTCAAAAGCACATTTTGAGTGTCCGGGAGGGCACCTAACTTAAATATAAAATTTCAATCCGGTAGCTCATTTCCTTCATGCTTAAAATCGATATACACAGACCAATTTGCGGGATGCAGCGGGATTCAGTTTTTCTGGGCCCGGCGTGGGAGGGGGGGGAGGGCTTAAAAACATGTATTTCCATCAAAATCTCGACACCGAACATTTGACTTGATCGCAATACTTTCTCTCTATATATTTCATATAAAGGGTAAGAGAAAGTAAATAGTAGAATTGGTACCGGTATTTAAATATATACCGCGCGAAAGTCCGGACACCAATAAAAAAGGATTGAAAAATAGAATATTTGATGCAAGGTGGGAAGAAGAAATATCAATAATTCGTCGTTGCACCCCACGATATAGCTTCCAGGTGGTTTATTTTATAATAAATGATATATAGGGCCTATGTATGCTTGAATAATATTTGATTTTTTATAAAAGAAAAAAAAAGATTAACTTTTTTCCCAGACACACGAATCTTTAAGGTGCTCTGATAAAAATTCGAGCATCCCTATATATATAGGCAGCAATCTATTAAAGATAGGGATTTGAGGGAATGTTATTTAAATGATAGGAAGGAAACTAATGGTGTGTCTTGAGTGAGTGATGTCGGCACATAATTTCTATACAAACATCCCACATCCCACATCAAACATCAAATAGACCCTTCCTTTGCTTTTCTCTTTCATGATGTCCCTCACATTCGCTGGGCATTTGAATTAAACATCATAATTAATATGAATATAGGAGAATCTGCCCAATGCTGTCAAGCAAAGCTATTTACAAATTAACGCAAAATAATATTAGAGGATACAAAGAAATAATGCCTGGTGGCCATTTTTTGGGGATAAGACAATACTATAATTTATTGAGTAAATTCTATTAGGTATAATATTAAGTTTATAATTGGGAATTTAAAAATCCGAAACTGAAAAATATATCTAATGTAAATAAAGAAGATTAATTCGTCTGTACTCCTTTCTCTCTATATACGGATAACATGTTTTTTATTTTATTTTGTTTAATCTGAGGCCATTTAAACATCGTCCCTATTTATTTGATTGGTATCGAAACAATATTACTATATTGGAATATATAGCTAAGAGAAAGAAAACAAGATCAAATTTTAATGAACAACAAACAATAACTGAGTATACAGCTTACCACGTTCCCCCTAGCTACGCTACTGATCGAAAGAGAGAATCTGAAGAGAAAAATATTTTAAAATTTCGTATCTAGAATTTTGAATTATTTGAACAAGGGGATGTAATCCAAAATATTGCTGAACTATTGATTCAAAAAATTTTATACTAAGAGAAACAAAATATGATGCATTTGCAAAGGAACAAAAAATAAAAATGATCAAAGTATCCCCAGATAAAGGTATATGTCCACCCGAAAAATATGGTGCCACAATTTCTAACAGTATTCAAAATTTTAACACCATGTTTAACTATCTTTATATTTTTTCAGGGGAGAAGGGGGACTCCCCACCCCTGGCTAAGGCCTGATAGAATTTGTTGTTAAATTTATCTACAGTGAATTTATAAAGTTTACGAACTTTTCATATGAGATACAAGAATTAAATATCTCTTGAATCAAAATTTAAATTGAATATTTTTGAAACAATATTGATTTATTTATTAATTCAAACAAAGAATAAACAATGTTTTCACCCGCAACAAAAAAAATAAAATAGAAAATGATTACAAACATCAAATATTTGTTTAAGTTCGTAAGAGAGACAAACAATTAAAACAAATGCAACTAGAGAATTT
>JAKCPI010005466.1:0-10866 GCA_023213315.1 Euborellia annulipes
AAAAATTGTTCTAAAATTTAAAATTTAATTAGACCTAATCTAAAAATTAATTTTAGCTAAATAATTTTAAAAAGCTTAATAAATACAATATTTTCTAAATAGATTGCTCATAATTCAATTAGAATTAATTTTTGGGCACCTGTTTCTATAAAAAATTACACATCATTTAAAAATCAAGTAAATTATTACAGAGTGCTGCTAAAGGGAGGGCAGGTTGCAAGGATGGTCCAGCCCCATTTGTTCTGTTTAAGCTTAAGTCTGTTGTCGAGTTTAGGCTAAATCCCTTCCAGAGAAATGTCTCATACGTGACCCATATAATTCTACTCTACAAGATTAGAGGACTTATTCTTGGCCATAATAAAAGCATCTATATTTATCGTTTTATGTATACGACTTCAATATATCTTTTATTTTATATATTAGATAATATTTTTCAAATAAAAAATTCACAAATCGCACAAGTTGTTTGAGGAAAATAAATAATACATTTGAAGTTTTTTTTATTCAAATAATTATACTTGAAGAATTGATTTTGAAACTTCAAAGTCCAGGGATCTAAATTCTGATCCCTAGGCAATCGGTTAGAACATTTATATAATTTCAATTGAAATAAATACGTAATAAATATTTAGGCGGAAATTGCAAAAATTGGCCTGAATAATTAAATTAATTTTTAGAGGGAATTAATTTTAATCAAATGCGAGCCCGGTAGACTAGGCTAAATAAATAAAAATTTATATAAACATAAAAAATATAGTAGGTTATAATAAAAATATTTCTATATAAAGCAATTTGGGGAAAAATACTTCATCAACTGTAAATTTTGCATTTCCCATGAAATCGTACGTGTGGCATTTTCTACTTTATTTAATTCAAAATAGAACTAAGTTGGGATTTTGAGAAAAAATAATGTGATTTAGCTGCTTCTAAGTGAACTCAAGAAAAATTAACCCTTTTTTGCTGATATAAGAATAGGCTTCAAATATTTGCATAACATTTGCTTGTTTTTTATCGAATCGTTGTTAATTAATCAATATATTTTTTAGAGTTTTCTATAAATCAAAATCTCCACAGCCATCCATTATGGAGTGCACTGCCGTGCTGAATGGCAGTGGGACATCTCTCCCTGACAAAAGGAGAGATGCTCCAATGATATTTTTATGAAAGAGGATTAAATTTCCAAACTATTGAAACCTTAATAAGTCAATTCCATCTATTGTATAATATTCTACAGACATTTTCCTTAGATGGGCATTCCTCCCGGAATTACATTATATAAAAAATACATTGGTAATACTAATTGCCCAAAGTCTTGTTTAATTTTTTTTATATTACTATCATGCTTAGACCAGAAATTCAAACAACTCCAAAATATCAAAAAAAAAAATCTGCTAGGAGAAATACATAATAATAAATGGTTTTAATAGGTGGAAAGTATTATATTCAATTAATTAACAAGTATTGATATCATGGGTAATGTTAAAGTCTAAACTCTCTTCTAGAAGGCCTAATCAAAATAGCAAAGTTCTGAACCATATTCATCTATTCTTTCATTAAAAGCAAATCGTAAAATATTAGAGAATTAAATTCGTTTCGTTATATAAAATTATTAGATGCATATCTTTAAAGCTTGCAAAATGGCTAGTTATAAATCAGAAATTCAAATCCCTAAAGTGATTTCAAAATATCTTTTAGCCTTTTATCATATCTCCGGACACCTATATACTTAAATTTCAGATATCAAAAAAAAGACAGAAATATTTATTATCTATTTTGCAGTTAAAAAGATATGAATAAGTAAGAATTAGTAGGAAACATCTGGCGAGGTCCCTTGGATGCTCTTTTCTGCCTGCTTTTTACTCATATACTTTCTAATACAATGAATTTCTATTATTTACATAAAGAGACAGGATCATATCAATTCCTAGTAAGATGCTCGCTCGCTTCAAAGCAGCCACGTGGGTCGTAAAGCAAATCAGGAATCCATTAGACCAAGCTATAAGAGCTTTTCAGATCTCTAGGGGACAAACTCCTCACGGTTGTAATATCTTGAGCAATATTAAAAAAAAAAACCGTAACAATAACATTGACGCCAAAATGGAATCTTCTTATGGTACGAAAGGGACTTAAAAAGAAAAAGAATCTAAATGTAAGTTTTTTTTTTTTACTTTATACTTTTTAAAGAAATATACCTAAATGTTTTATTTCGAAAATTTTTAGATTAATAAACTTATAAAAGGATTATTAACAGAACCTGGACATTTATGACCTTAAAAATTATGATCTTAAAAAAGTTAAAATATGGCTTTTAAATCAAAGAAGAGCAAAGTTGTGTGAAGAGTATTCTGCCATATTTTTTAAAACAAATAAATTAAGGAAATTATATAATACCGGTATATAAAAAAAAAAAAAAAAAAATACAAAACACATCCCATGGGGTTAACTATCAAATTTTAGCCTGGTATATTTTTCTTTTATTTTGTTATATCGACTTTTTTTGCAAAGAACCAGACTCAGAATCAATAGGCTGAAAATTATAAATCCAATTTTTTTTGCAGTCTTAATACATTTCTGGGTTCTAATAAGTCTGATTGTTTCAAATTGTTGAGATTGCTCTTGGAACAATCCTAGAGATAAGAGCAAGCAAAAGCAATGGGAAAGCTTTCAACAAATAAAAGTAAGGTCCTTAAGGACTGATGATGGATTGACCCAGAATCAAATTTATTTTCCATACCAAGAGTTCACAGTTTGAAAGAATTTGGGCTGTAAATTTTGTTCAAATTTTTTCAACATTAAAAAATCAATCCTAAAGCCAAGTGGAGTGGGTTCCGACCAAGGGCGGATCCAGAGGTGTTTCTCGGGGGGGGGGGTAATTTGGAGTGACTCGTCGCACAGCACACTATTTTTTCTTAATTTCGGTAATTTAAAGGCGCATTCTGTACTTGTTTGCCAGAATATAAATACAAATCAAATTTTTAAGTATTAATTTTTAAAATTTTACGTGAAAAATAAATTTTTTTGCAAAAAAAAGGTATTGTTTTTAAATCTCGGGGGGGGGGTAATTACCCCCTTTACCCCCCCCCCCCTTGTATCCGCCCTTGGTTCGGACCCCAGGCAATCGGATTCATTTTGATACCAAATGGTGTAAATAAATGTGCGTGGATAATTTATACCGTATTGTTATATATATTTGTGGATCGTTTAAAGTCCAATATTTTTTTCAGTCTTTTTGGCACCTTAGGCCATATAGACATATGCCCTAAGAAACCGAAAAGACTTGGAAAAAAATTATTAATAGGCCCTAAAACATTTTCAATTATAGTCGAGAATTTTAACAATTTTTCTAAAAAATAATAGAAAAATGTACTTAATATACAGTGAGAGTTTTATTTCATTTTATCAATAAAATATTAAATTATTTGTTTAAATAATCATATTTGTGGTTGATAAACAATTTACCCTGAGTGCATTTAGTGGTTTTTCAATTAGTATTTCAAATATCACAATGTTTGGAATTTAGCAAAGATTCATATTTATATTTATTATTATATAAAAAGTACATGGTTTTTGTTTTACAAAATGGATTATTTTTATTGTTTATTTTTGAGCTCCTCCTAGACTTTAATAATAAAATAATATTAAAAAAAAAAACCTACTTCGAAGATTTATAAATTCATTTCATGAATAATAAAAGTGAGAATTCAAAGGTAATTTTGGAATAAATGATAATTAATAGATTTAATGAGGTTTGGGGTTTATGTCTTCGTGCAAGGAAATAGTTTCGTTAATCCGAATATAAGCCTAGGGTATATGAGCAATAATTTGGACAATTAAAATTATTTTCTCAATTTATATTAATCTCAAAGAGCATTTTAATATGAGTAATTAAAAAACAATATTTTAAAACATTTTATTTTGAAAGGGCATTCGGAAGCCTATTTCAATTAAGTTCTTTATTTGATTTACTCTTGGCTAATTTTCCTAATTCATTGTTGGTGTAAATATAGAGATACGATGAGAGAGAGATTCTGCCAGCGTGTCGTATATTAAATTAAATAAAATCATCGGACTGCCTGGGATCCGAACCCGCGACGTTTGGTATACGAGGTTAGCACGCTAACCTCTACACCAAGCCCCGAGGGCATGTAAAATTTAATGGAAATTTATATTTTATTAAAACTTCAAAAGAATTTTTTGGCGAAAAATAATTATTAATAAATTTAAAATAAAAGATAAATCCTTATTTATTACGCACTTTTTATTTCCAAATATACAAAATTTCTTTGGGATATATGATGTGCTGTGTGATGCGGCCGAAATATCCCAAAGAAATTTTGTATATTTGGAAATAAAAAGTGCGAAATAAATAAGGATTTATCTTTTATTTTAAATTTATTAATTTATATTTTGTTACCATGGCAACCATTTCTCCTATCTTTCTTATGAAGTACAAGAGTAAAGTGTACTTTTAAACAATTTTGAGACCAAAATGAGAATATAGGGGAGACCGGGGCAGGTTGGCCCACGGGGCAGGTCGGCCCAGTCGCGATATTTCGCAGAATAATTGGACGATTGTGATACGGATCAGAATGAAGGTTAATAGCACTGCCACACACCTTCCGCCAAAACAACTATAGCGATCGGAGTAAATTGCATGAGCTAGGATCATTTATTCGTTTTTTGCACCTTGGAGTGAATTTTCATTAGTTGAATAAAATTGTTTTATCTACTTTTTGGTTATTTCGAGGATAAAAAGTGAGCACTATGTTTAAAGGTTAGAGTATAAGGATTATTTCTCCATGGCATTTTAATTAAAAAACATCAACGGGATTTGTGCGGGATAAAAATTGTTTCAAATATGACGATGGGGCAGGTTGGCCCAAAAATGACGGGGCAGGTTGGCCCACTCGATTTTTTGCCATTGTATGTATGAAATCGTTAAATCCTGTTTTATCTTTTCAATTTTAGTGGCAATGAATGATGTAAAAGTAACAAAATAAAAATTATTATAAATATCGATGTTATACTGGCCGTCATTGAGAGTTTATTGGAGGAAATTTTGCATCATAAATGAGCACGTCTGTTTGTTTTTGGGAAATTGATATTAGATATATGAATATGTTCTTATTGTTTCCTAAAACGTTCTAGTTCTTTGAATATGTGTGGTTCGGGAAGATATGAAGTGTTTCCGCTTTTTTTTTTTTTTTAAACATTCACACTTTTTTCCCATTCACACAGTCCGGCCATATAAGACTTTTACGATAACCGTTGTATTAATAATTATATATTTTGGTGGTCCAGGCATTCTTATTTAAGCCATTTGGTATCCAAATGGTTAGCACGATAACCTCTACACTAAGCCCCGAGGGCTAAGAGATTTTTCAAAAGAGCACAAATTGAGCGTTGGGAGAGAAAAGTTGGGACCCTTGTTGGGATACACTTTTGCCAACTTTCCAAGCCCAAGTAAGGTGTCTAAAATGCTCTTCATAGCATTCTGACTCTCATCTCCAACCTCTGGACCACGGTTATAACAATGATTCGTAAATACAAAAGAAAACTGAAAAAGGAAAAGTTCTTGAAGTCACGATATACTTTTTTTGATTTAGTACTCACTTATTACTGAAACTGTTGCAATAACCAATTATAATTTAAAATAAACTATGTGTGTTAAAATTAGGTTGTTTTAAATTATTTTCTTGCATTTTTATTCATATAAAAAACAAATGCCTTCCGGGCCAACCTGCCCGACGGGCCAACCTGCCCCGACCACGGGGCAGGTTGGCCCACTCGAAATATTTTAGAAATAATTATTTTTTTTAATTTTAACATCAATTTAGGAGACTTTTACGATGACCATTTGTTAGCTTAAGGTTACACCAACATTTTAAAATGAAAACATAAACGAAATGATTAAATAAAAAATTTTATAAAAGAAATAAAAATTAGTGGGCCAACCTGCCCCGGTCTCCCTATATTTTAAAAAGCATCTAAAAAATAATTGATTTTTGAATTTAAAAAAAAATCGTTGGAGCAAATTTAGAGAAAATCGAAAAAAACTGAAAAAGTGCATCAGTAAAGTACTAATACTCTATGGGTGATTTTGTTCAAAATCTTCGTGTCACGTCCCAGGGGAGTACCTTATTTAAATATAAAATTTCAACTTCCTAGCTCTTTTCGTTCTTGAGATACTTTGTTCAAAGACAGACCATGTTGCGAAAACCACATTTAATAGGAGTCAGGTATATCCATCATAATCTCGATATCGAATTTCTGACATGATCCAATACTTTCTCTCTAATTGTATTTCATTGGGGTCCTAGCCAGGGTTCAAACCTTCTCCCGAAATATGGTGTTGATATTCTAAACAGTTTTAGAAATTATAAAAAAGTGAAAAAGGATTTGCTTCAAGGGCTGGAACTCAAAAAAAACATATTTTGAGCATATTGTAAAAAGAAAATAATGAATAAATTTATTATTATTATTATTTATTCAAATAAGATTACTTTCTCTATATATTATCTCCAAATGACTCCTATTGAAAAGTATAGGCCGAAAAGCGAAAGTCCCCACCACATCCTTTAATCTTCCTCTTAGTAAAAGGCTCTAATCTTGGTCTTTCTAGGGTTTTGGCGCTTCAGAAACCATAATTTCAATTAAATAATACAATGAACACAACAACTTTCAATTACAGCTGGTAAGAGAAAGTTGTGAGTTGTTTGACCCCTGTCTCGCCAGATTTTTTTATTAGTATTTTTTTTTTAAGGTCTTTTTCGGCATCTAAGGCCATTTAGACACCATCCCTATTTATTTCAAATGATTTGTAGTCAAATCAAATGAAATACATTTTTCTCGCCTGGAACGGGAGGCGAACCTGGGACCCCGGGGCGAAAAGCTAGTGTCTTTTCTCTGAGGGTCAAGGGCTATTAGTATTTTAATGAAATATTATAAATTAATCAAAAGGTATATTTTTATCAATCCTTTTTGAAAAAAAATTTTTTTCTTTTTATTAAATAAAAGTTTTTTTTTTTTTTTTTTTTTTGTTACGCCAAGAAAGAATAAAAACAAGTAAATATAGATTTGTAAGAAGTATAAATAAAAAAGTAGGATATATTTGTTGAGATCCATTTTGGCCCTGTCCTTCTGTATTTGCTGCCGCAAACACCCCGAACAAATCTATACGATAAAATGGGCCTTTTTATGTTAGTGAAGCGTCATTGAAACATTCAGAAGGCTTCCTTGTAAAGTCGGCATGAAGGAAACATTCACCCTAGAGCTTTTAATCCGCGAGGGTACTGCGCACTGTTCTTTTTTATTGCACGTGCGAACTTAAGAACGAATGAAAAAATTGGAGTAAATCTGCTATTAAAAAAATATATTATTATTTTCGAATTTTAATTGAGATCTAAACAAGGGCGGATCCAGAGGTGTTTCTCGGGGGGGGGGGGGGGGTAATCTGGTGTGGGCGTATATAGAAATTTTTTTCGGGGAGGGGGGGGGCCTGTTCTCAAGTTTTTCTACGAAAAATTTTGTTCTTCGCGGAACCAAAAAATTTTTCATGTGCCGTCCGCGGAACCAAAAAATTTTTCGTGTGCCGTTCGCGGGACCAAAAATTTTTCCCAGTCGGAAAAATATTTTACCTTTTTTTAGAGACCAAAAATTTTTTCCGCCCGCGGAACCAAAAATTTTTCATGTGCCGTTCGCGGAACCAAATTTTTTCACATATTCCGTTTGCGGAACCAAAAATTTTTCATGCTCCGTTCGCGGTTTCTAAAATTTTTCCCGTTTTTTTCAAATCTCGGGGGGGGGGGGGGTAATTACCCCCTTTACCCCCCCCCCTTGTATCCGCCCTTGGATCTAAATTTATTTATTCAGAGATATTCAATAAAAATAAATAGACAAATAAAACACTGTCAATAGGATAAGAAAAGAAATTCGCTAAGATTTATTTATTTTTTTCAATTTGTTTTTATTTAAAATAATAATTTGTTACGAATGATGGTTAGGGCTTTACCCCAAAAATCCCTTCTTGTTTGAGCATAATCCTCCAATGCTGTTATCTTTTATAGAACAAAAGATATAAATCATTTTTCAAGTAACATTTTATTTAAATATCTTATCCCGCAAAATACGAGATTTTTTTTAGTCAGTTTGATATTTTTTTTTTAAATTGGATGCCATTTCTAGATGGCTGATTATTTCCGAAATTTTATGATTTCTTATTTCTTACTATTTACATATATTAATAGAAGATAAATAAAGAGGTGAGAGTTATTTTAATTCATATAAGAGAAAATTTAGAACTGAAAGTTAATTGACTAATTTGTCGAGCTTAGTCATTTTCAACTTCGAACATGAATAAAATCGACCGATGTAAATTAATTAACTTTATCATAATCACTTTTCAAACATGAATGAACAAAATTCGTTTTCATTAAAGTCTAAATACGTGATTATTTATTTTATCAGTTTGAAAATTTCCAATATTATATAGCAAAACCATTCAGATTCCTTCATTTTCTAATATATAAACAAACAAAATTAATTGAAATTTAATTTATTAAATCTGATATTGAAAAAAAAATCATTTTTTTAATTTTTATATAGGACTTTAAAAATGAATTTAGTTTAACAGGAATGAATATTAAAAAAAAAACTTTAATCATTCATCCTGTTTTTATTTTTAAATTTTATTTAAGGTCCTTTTCGGCATCGGAGGCCTTTTACATAATAGAAATTTAACATTGGTTCTATGGAAGGAAGAAAAATGAATTTGAAAAATCTGAAATACTTCATCAGTAAAGTGTACTTCAAACAATTTTCGAAAAATTTTACTGATATGGGGCCTACTTTTTAAAGAATATCTAAAAAAATATTGATTTATGAATTTTAATTAAAATCGTTTGAGCCAAATTTGAGAAAAACTAAAAAAACAACTGAAAAAGTAAATCAGTAAAGTACTAGTACTCTTTGGCCGATTTTGTTCAAAAGCTTATTTTCAGCCCCAGGGGGGGGAGTAACTAACTAAATGTAAAATTTCTGCCTAGTAGCTCAATTCTTTCATGCTTTAAATTTAACATACACTGACACACAAATAGACCATTTTACGGGACCCATTTTTTTTGGACTCAGGGGACCTCAAAACATGTATTTCCATCAAAATCTCGATCTCGAATTTTTGACATGAAACCAAAAGGCTTTCTCTCTATTGGCCTATATTACATATAATTATTGGTAAGAGCAAGTAAAAAAGTTTTCAAAGTGGCCACACTTTGACATCTCTAAAAAAGTAGCAAAAAAAAAAAAATAAAATAAGGATAAATATGTCTTCTAGGGAACTTAATATTTTCTTAAATAATTTTCTACAGATATATATTTGGATAAGATATTAATAGTCAATGAATACCTCGATTCGGGCTTCCAGAGTAAAAATGATTAAAAATGATCGAGGGATACACACGCCCGCTGCATAGTGAACCTTGAGAGACACACAGGGATATACATGTTCACACCAGGGACACACAGGGATACACACGCCCGCACCAGGGACACATTTTCTTCTGGTCACTTTCGATCTACTCTGTGTGACCCTGGTGCGGGGGTGTGTATCTCTGTGTGTCCCTGGTTTGGCATGTATATCCCTGTGTGTCTCTCAAGGTTTGGGCGGGTGTATCTCTCGATCATTACTATTTATGTTAATATATAGACAATATAACTAATCTCTCAAAATGTGAATGGATCCAATAAAAAATATGAGTTTCGTATGAGTTTACAGTGAAAATGTTCTATTAATTCAATTCTTAATATATTTCTATTTTTTAAAGGTATTTAATTAAAATATTCGGATATGTATTCTAAAGAAAGGTGCGCCTATGAATTGAATACGAAGGCTTTACTTGTCTGAACAAGTTTTGTCCGAGCTTATCATTCTATTATATAAAAATATAATATAAAAAACAAGACAGTAATTGCAAAAATAATTAATTCATCAAGATGAGAAATTTATTTTCACTAACACGAGTAAATAGTAAAATTAGTTTGGAAGATGGAGAATAAATTTTGTGAAGAGAGGAGAGAGTCGGAAAGAGAGAAATAAGATAGAGAGAATAGTCCCTTAGAAAGAGAGAGGAGAATTCGCAATAAAGAATGGTTTAAAAAAAAGAGGAACAATTATTCATTAAGTAAATGAATTAATTAGTTAGGATAATAATAAAAATCCCGAGTGTTGTTTATTTATATTCTTTGTAGAAAAAATGAAATTGTTAGCTTGGATGACCAAATGAATTTTAGATATAATATCGGCATTTGTACATATATGTAAAATATTAATTATAAAAAATATATCTGTTTGCTGATTTATCTTATTTTATTTAAATTTAATCAATCATTTAAAAATAAAATGTAAAATACCTTTAAAACTAAGGACGAAAGCTAAGCGAACAGCATCGTGCCGCCAAGTGGACGCCATGTTGGATTATACACTCCAAAATTTTAACACAAAAAACACGGGTTCAAAGTGCACTCTATGGGGCCGCTGGGCCAACTGAACCAGGTGACGTGGAGCATCTCTTTATTAAGGGAATAGGGCTCATGGAGCAGTAGCTAGGCCAAGGTGTCCAATCTTAATAGATAGACGAGAATTACAGCTTGAAAATGAGTCTAAGCATTTAGGGGTGAGGGAGAGGGGGTGATGACGCGTGATGACGTATCAATCAAAATCAACCCCACCTCTTTTTCGGCTTTTTCCGTGCATGACTCTGAAGCTATCATTGAAAAATTACCCACTAGCATTTTTGTTGTTACGTGGAAGTCGCGCGTCTTGATTAATCAGAGTGCCTTTATAAAATTAATTATAGTATTAAAATAAAT
>JAKCPI010005467.1:0-48140 GCA_023213315.1 Euborellia annulipes
ATGTACTATATCGGTGGATACTAAATATATCTCGACACAAAAAATCTGGTGTGACAAGCACAGAACACAATTTTCGGTTACCGTTACGATAAGAGATAATTGTGTGCTGTGCGACCAATCACACCAGATTTTTACTAATTAGACCTGTTTTATTAATTGTGAGGTATGTCTTTGTGGCTGGAAGTATTATTATTAAGGAGTCAAAAAAAAAAAAATTCAAGACATAGGCAGCCAAAATTGTTTCTTTTTTTTATTGCCGTTCCAGGCTGACGTTTCGGCCACTGGTCTAGGCCATCTTCAGAGCCGGAGGCGAGAATAAATGAAAATTACAATTTCAGCGACACACATTCGCATGAACGGAGCGCTCGTATTATATAAATCTTATATAGATTCTACCAGTGAATTAATTAACAAGATGGCTTGTCTGATGAACCGAAATTGAAATAGAGGACAAACAAGATTTAAAAAAAAAATTTCTAATGAAAACAAAATTTCTCTATGAAAATTCAAAAATCAAATAAAAAAAAGTCGATTATAAGATTCAAAGATTCATTAAAAATTAACATTTTTAACTGGTGTTTTTTATTTTAAGCACTTTTTCAGCATCTGAGGCCATTTAAATTCAGACGCTATATATTTGAATTAAGTGAAAGAGAATTCAAGAGGCATTAAGTTTTAAAAATGTTAATTTTTAATAATTCTTTGAAACTTATAACCTAGTGTTTTTAATTTTTTAATTTTCATATATACATCGAACTAGAGAGCCTTAAATTGAAAATTTCCAAATTCCATAATACTTATGCCCGGTTGCAAGAACGTATTTAACGGTTCGTTAAACGCTTTTGTTGGTTTAAACCTTCCTCTAAATAATTTTGGGTTGCAAGAACGTATTTAAAGATGATTGGTTCGTAAAAGCTGTATTTAAAATAAAGGTTGAAATTCGGAGCTTTAAACTATAAAGTATCCACTAACCTGATTAGTTTCATTGAAATAAATAAGAATTTGGTGACTATATTATCACGCGAGAGAGGTAAGATAGAAATACATTAATTTAATTGAGTTTTCTTTAGTTTCTGAAACGTTTTAAGCGATATTATTAATTATTATAGATATTCATTCGATGAAGAGAAAAAGTGAGGTTATAGTATATTCCCAGTTTCTTTATAATTTAACATCTGACAGCCAGATCTACCAACGTATTTATTATTTTTATTTTACGATATTTAAATATTTAAACATTTTTTGTTTTGTAACCTAATATTAACAATTAAAATTTAAAGAATACAAATATAATTACTATTTTTATTTCTTTTGTAATTTTGGTACTATTATAAATTATGCAATTTGACAATGCGCCCTTGCGGTCAACTTGGCCAACTACATAGAGAGCTGTCATTTTCGGGGGCCCAATCGTTTTGCATCTATCTATATATCTTAACAGTAGGGAATAGTTAACGATTCCTTTAAAGCTGCTTTAGCAACAGCCTATAATTTTAAAGCCCAAAGCGATGTTTACTAACAGACTTTTAAATGTTTACAGAACTGTTTTCTTGCAACCCGGCATTAGTCTTTTAAATATACGTAAATTTTCATTTCAGTAGAAATACTTGAAGGTTGAATAGAAATAGTGAAAACCAAAATACCTATTTACCAAATAGATTAAATTGATTGATGATATTAAAATTTAAGTTTAATTAAATTGTTATATAAATAAGTCTATATTTAAAATTATATATATTAATAGTATTGTAATAATATGCTTGGAAATTCATTATTACTATAGAATACAATAGTAATGTTCACTAATAATTTAGCCATAAATTGAATTAGTGTAATTCGACAATATAGATTGATATTGATACCGAAATCCATTTAGCCCAATGTGACCATGATTAAAATTGACATAAAGGCATTTTAATTATGAAATACAACTTGTGCTAATTCCTGAACAGTGATATGCAATCTACTCGAGTAGAAGGTTACTTAGGATTTACTGATGGTGTTTATTTTATTCATTTATTATATATTTCATTTTATTACCTAATAAATGTCCAAACATTAGCAAATTTATTAAATATTATTATGAATAATATGGTATTTAATAAAACGTATTTAATATTTGAATTATATTCGTCTCGTACAAAGTTTGTTAAAGAGAGCGAGAGATTTGGTATTTTAAAGCAGCTTTTTATTTTAAGATTATTAACGAATAAAATACAAACAAGCAGACGAGTCTTTAGATATAAAAATATTTACCAACAATTCCTGAGTACAGGCCCGCAGACAGAGGGGGGCAGTGGTGCTATATCCCCGGGGCCCGAGCCCTCCGAGGAAGACCAGGTTCTTTGCACTCCAACTATAAAATTCTAATAATAAAATAATTTTCATGGTTAAATTTTCAATTAAAAAAAAATAATTTTAATGATTTTTTTTTTCCTTTGGGGCCCTTTAAGCTCTTAAACTAATAAGGGAGGAGGGGAGGGGGCCCGTATTATTATGTAGCCCCGGGACCCGTCAAGTCTGTCTGAGGTCCTGCTTAAGTGGCAGTGAACAATAAACAAGATGTACTTCTACCTGGTACCAGTATGTATTTTAAAAAATCCATTAGCGATTATAAAATTACAAGTTGAGAAAGGCGCGGCTTCGCCGCGCCTATCTCAACTTGGCCCTGGCGGGCGGCGTCTCAATACGTGATCAGTAGTTTTTCTCTTAATTTTAAAGCCCATATTATTTTTGCCTAAATGAAAATACAATGAATCAAGTTTAAAATTTGAGTATTCGCCCTGCCCGGCCTCTGGGTTTTGAAGGCCATGAGAAAATTACGGGCGGGTAGCAAGCCTAAATTTCCCTTTAATAAACTGATTCGGGCCAACGGGCATGCAAATGAAATCAGGCGGACAGGGACCTATTAAAAAAAATCAACAATTTTAATATAAAAATTTCGGGGGTGGGGCAATTGCACAATAAATCTTTAAACTTTTAAATCCCTTGATAGATATTCATTCAAGAATTTTAAATCCAAAAAAGCATGTTAATATTTGAAGAAATAGAAGAATTAAAAATTTCGGGGGGGGGGGGGGCAATTACACAAAAAATATTTAAACTTTTAAATCCCTTGATAGATATTCATTCAAGAATTTTAAATCCAAAAAAGCATGTTAATATTTGAAGAAACAGAAGAATTAAAAATTTCGGGGGGGGGGGGGCAATTACACAAAAAATATTTAAACTTTTAAATCCCTTGATAGATATTCATTCAAGAATTTTAAATCCAAAAAAGCATGTTTATATTTGAAGATGTAGAAGAATTAAAAAATTTGGGGGGGGGGGGCTGCCGAATTTAAAAAAAACTCTGAAACAACGAATTTAGATTCTTATCAAGGGAAGGCTTTAGGGAAGAAACCAAATTGATATCTCTCCTGGTTAAAAAAAAAATTTGAATTTGCCTCTCCGGCTCCGCCCTCTCTGTATTTCGCCAATCAGCGCTATCCCTGAGGCCTGATTGGTTGTTTCACACATCGGACACGGTTTAAGGCAATTATATATAAGTATGAATGATGATATTTAAAAAAATCTGGTGTGACTGGTCGCAACACACAACTTTCTCTTACCTTCGGTAATGGAATGTAGTGTTCTGTGCTTGTCACACCAGATTTTTTATGTCAACATATATTAGTTTCCACCAATATACATGTATTAATATTATATGGGAAAATATTTAGGCCTATATTTTGCTACCATGGCAATCATTTCTCCTGAAGCACAAGAGTAAAGTAGGTTTTAAACAATTTTCGGTGCAAAATGAGAATATACATTTTAAAGAGAATCTAAAAAAATAATTGATTTTTGAATTTTAATCAAAATTGTTGAGCAAATTTTGAGAAAATCGAAAAAAACTGAAAAAGTACATCAGTAAAGTACTAGTAGGCTTACTCTTTGGCCGATTTTGTTCAAAAGCTTCGTGCCACGTGCCAGGGGCATGCCTAACTTAAATATAAAATTTTAATCTAGATTTTTTCATTCTTGAGATATTTTGTTCACAGACACACACACAGACAGACCATGTCGCGAAAACCACTTTTTTGGACTAGGGGGACCTCCGAACGTGTATCAAAATCTCGACATCGAATTAAACATTTAAATTATATTTAATTATAGTTCTTCACTTGTAAAACTTGCAATTGAATAAAGACCCTACTCTAAAGCACAAATTTAAAAAAAGTTACTGTCTAGATTTAATAAGTTAATATAAAGTTATTTAAACGATTTAAATAAAATATTGATCGGTTTGCCTGGGGTCCGAATCCACTCCGCTAGACTTTTATATTATGAATATTGACATTTGTCTATATCTCTAACTTATCGGCCAAGGGGGGGGGGGGGGGGGAATATTCGAAATTTATTTAAACCAAATGAATACCATTTGAAAATTAAATACCGCCTAAATTGTCAAAGGAGTCTGTTTAATCAAATGCGGACAGGTGCCTCTAGAGGCGAGATTTTTACCTACGTTACGTTTAGTTAACTATTCCAAGTATTTAGTATAACCAATTTGACCTTTATTTATTTAACTCTTTTGTAAATGAAAAGAAAATATAAATATAATAAAATTAAAAACAATTTTTTTAATAGATAAAATAAATATTATTTTTATATTAAAATATTTTCATAAAAAAATTTTTATATTTATTCAAAATGGGAAAATTTAAATATTTATATAATAATAAAAAGTGGCGAAATAAAAATTCACTAAATTTATTAAATATTAAAATCAATTAAGAAATCTTTTTAACTTTGCCCATCAACCGTAGGTTGGGAAGGTAAAGTTAATGTAATCGTAAAAAAATCGAAATTTTTCTGAAGCTGCCAAAATGCGTTTTGAGGTCCCCTGAATCCATTTAAGAAGTTTTTTTTGGAATGATGTCTGTGTGTGTGTGTGTGTGTGTGGGGGGGGTGTATGTCTGTGGTAATTTTTTTTCGTCAACGAAATCTCAAAAACTATATGTTCAATTGTTTTGAAATTTTACACACATAAACTAGAGGTAGAGGCCAAGAACTGAAAAGCTTTTGGTAAACATCGGACCATCAGGGGGGGCTCTAGGGGGAGGGGCAAAGATTTTTTTCTCACATAACTTATAATTTTTTTTATATATTCAGAAACTAGACTTTCTCCCGAGTAAAATGATATATAATATGTATAGCATCGGACCATCAGGGGGGCTCTAGGGGGAGGACAAATATTTTTTTCTTGAATAGTGGGTGGGCAAAGTTGTGCGCTCGGCTTAGTCCGACCCTTTATTTTATTATATATTAGGTTGATATTTAAAAAAGAGGCTCATCTTTTTTTTTTTAATTCATGTTTATATTCTCTCAGTAAAATAATAATTTTCTCATTTTGTAATCAATGACTTTGTTAAATTTATACTGTAGAAAGATTATTATTATGATTTTGTTTATTCACATTTTCTAACATCTGAAGTTAATAAGAGACGATGAGGTGAAATGATTTTATGAAAAACATACATGACCTTAAAGAATCTCTCTAATATCAAATTCTCTCATTTTTTTTTTTTTAATAATAAATAAATAATATTTATTTAAAAATAAACTCATTAATTTAAGCCAAAGAGGAATTAAATTAATTCTCAATTTAATTCTATTCTTGTTATAATATTCGTTATATAATGTTCTTCATTCTACGCATAGCAATAGAGACTGTTTTTATATAGAGCCTGTGAATAAATGTTTAGCCAATTTAAAAAAGTAAACAGAGATCCCAGGTAAACATACGTGAAAATAATTTTTTGAGCAAACAATTTTCGAAATTGCCCCTGATAAACTGGGGAGTTATTATATTTGGATGGGGCTTTATGGTCATGGGGGGAGGGGGAGAAAGAGAGGGAGGGGGGATGGATTGGGGACAAGAGAGTATGAGGAGTAGAAGGAGGGGGTGCAGGAAGGGGGACGAAACTCTGCCTTTTAAAGCTTGGTGTGGTCCAATCTCGCTCTTCACTTTTCTCTTCTCGTTTCCACTTCCTCTTCACTTCAACCCCACTTGTTCATTGCTATTTCTCTCTCTCTCTCTCTCTTTTGGTGCTTTTCCACCACCCTTGAAGTAGGATATTATTAAAACAGCCATGCATAGAAAAGTAATTTCAACTTGTAATTGAAACAAAAGTAAGTCGAGTTTCGAACAATTGTCAAAATCTATTGAAATTGCCTTAATTTCCATTAGGTTCCATTTCATATATAGCCCCCTCCAGAGGGAGAGAAAGGAGGGGGTGCTGATGCCAAATTCAATTCGGCCTTTGGCACATTGTACCCCTCATCCCCATTCCTTGGTCCCCGAAGAACAACGGGAATCGGAAACCATTGCGTGGTCCCGGACTCTACTTGGCACGCCAAGAATTTTAATTTAGCAAATTTAATTGACTTCTATTGTATAATTGTTTTATTCTATACAATATATGCTTATCACATTAAAAAATATTTTCGGTTTTCCATTGTCCAGTATTAAAACATTGTTAATTATTCCGATACAATCCCCGGTAGCGTAATTGGCCTGCCGTGCTTGGCCGCCATGTCATCGGGGGAAGGCCAATTAGAATTAATATTCACGCGTAAATAACAGATGCGGGAGAGCATTGATCAGGTTAAATATTGGTCCCACCTCTCAATTTAGCCTTTTCAATATTAATTGATTGAATTAAATTCACAGAGGGGGGAAAAAAATTGAGGCTGGAAAAAAGATACAAATGAAGCTGCTTTTTCTCTCTCTTTATTTCTTTCTTTTTTCCTTCTTTCCATTAATTTTATTAAAGGAAACTTAAGATATATTTATATTATGAAACCAGTTCAATATTGATATTTTTTCAAATAAAGTATTTACTCTTGAGAAACCTATCCGATACCAGCCTAATGAATTTTTATTTTTTTATATTATTTAATTTAATCATCAAATAAAATTTCTTCTTTTTCTCAAACTCAAAAGAATTACTTCCCTTCATCAGGTGTATATATGCATAATTATTAAAACTTTTATTATTTTTAATTCAGTTAGAAATAACTTTATATTAACTTTTGAAAACTAGTCAGAATAGTAACTTTTTTTAAATTTATGCTCTAGAGCAGTGGTTTCCAACCTTTTTTGATGTGCGGCCCACTTTTTCCGTAAAAAAAAACGCTGAGGCCCAGTATATGTATATAACCTATATATATTGTATATAATTTTTATCATTTCTTAGACATCCGCGGCCCAGTTCCAATCATCCCGCGGCCCACAACTCGGCCGCGGCCCACGGGTTGGGAACCACTGCTCTAGAGTAGCGTCTTTATTTTTAATTGCAAGTTTTTTAAAATCACCGGGATAAAGAGATTTTTTTGTTATTATTTAAATTTTAAATCTCTGATGATAGTCTCTTTTGAAACTGAAAATGGACACACCAGCTATTTGGCTTAATAAAATTTGAAAGAAAATTAAAAATGTATTTTAATTTCCCTCACCTGTGTATATATCTAATATATATACAGTAGAGAGAGAAAGTATTGGATTTATGTCAAAAATTCGATGTCGAGTTTTGATGGATATACACGTTCTGAGGTCCCCTGAGTCCAAAAAAGTGGTTTTCCCAACATGGTCTGTCTGTCTGTGTGTGTGTGTGTGTGGGTCTGTGAACAAAATCCGCCAAAGGGTACTTTACTGATTTTCTTTTTCAGTTTTTTCGATTATCCCAAAATTCGCTCCAACGATTTTGATTAAAATTCAAAAATCAATATATATATTTAAATATCTGGACCCTTCATAGATATATTCAATATTAACGGTTATCGTTAAAGTCTTATATAGCCTGAGTTGCTGAAAAAATTGTGTGCATGTGTGTGTGAAAGTTAGTGTGAATGAGAAAAAAGTGTGAGTGTTAAAAAAAATATAAAACACGTATATATATACATATATATCGACGAAAACTAAATATATCTCGACACGAAAAAATCTGGTGTGATAAGCACAGAACAACTTTTGATAAGCCTAAAGCCCAAATTTAAAAGAAGTTATCTACTTTATAATTTGTATACAGTATTTATACATTCCACAAAAAAATTAATGAACAATTAACTATAGAATTAGTCCTGAAGAAGTGCGAAACAGGAACTAAATGTCTAAATCGGCAATAGAAAGAAAGAATAAAATTATTTTTACATTGTCATCTAACTCTTAAAGAACTACAATTAGCAAAAACTAAAAATGGTGTTTTTTCAGAAAATTATTAAGTTATTTAAAAAATATATCAAACGCATTGATGCATCTACTATGATACTAAGGATAAAGAAGCTTCCAATAAAATTCCAAGAAAAAATAATGACAACGTTCTGGCAGAAACATGCAATAATAAATTAAGTCTAAAGGGCAGGGAATCTTTGATGTCGTTATCATAATATTTGGTCTATAATAATAATTCACTTCGATGAAAATAAGAAAACAATTTAGGATTTAATTCAAAATATACCTGGAAAGTTTATTTTGATTGTATAATTAATTAATTTTTAAGGCAGAATTCTGGAAAATGCATTTTTATTTAAATACATAAATGGTCGAATGAAATTGCTCAGAGGTGTGGGTACAGTGAGGGGCAATATTAAGTCCCACCCATGCGTTTTCTACTTGTGATTATTTCATTGTTTTTATAAAAGAAAATGAAAATCTTTATTGGAAATTTTCTAGGTTTGAACCATGAAAGTTTCCATTAAAAAATATATAATATTTTTTTAAAAACAATGAAATAATCACAAGTAGAAAACGCATGAATGGGACTTAATATTGTCCCTCACTGTACATGAATGGCTACCACGAACTGCCCGAGCTGGGACCGGCAGTCCTTCATTTCTTATCTCTTTTCTACAGGCGTCAGACCGTGCGAAGGGCCGGCCTGTTCTATTTCTTCCGGTCGCAAAGATGCGATAGGGTTGGAGGGAAAAGTGAGGTCAGCCGACCCCGCATCGCGGGAATAAGGCGAGGACAGAAGAAGAAGAAATGGTCAAATGAAACATCAAAACAAAGATAATTTTTTAAATATCTGCTTAAGTGTATAGCAGCTAATTAATAAATAAATTGTATCACTGTATAAAGAATAATAGAGCTAGAACTAAGGGGGCGGGTCGAAGGGACGAGAGAAGACTTGGTTTGGCGTCACATTCAGAGAAGCTCCATTTGATATTATCCTTATAATTGTTTCGCTCTACGAAAAGAGGATTAGTTCAATTAATTCTGTCCCGTATCGAGTGTGATTTCAGCCGGAGCTCTTTCTCTTTCTCCCAATGCCGAGGGCAAAAGGGCTGTGTGTAAGGACCTGAAGGGTTGCCTGAAGAAGGGTAATGGCGCTTTGTATTTGAGAAGGAGGACCTGGCCGAATTAATTAACACAAGTGTGCGACCAATACAAATACATTTACAGAGAAGAGATGACGTCAAACTCTGCCCTTCCCTGTTCTCTGTTCCTATTGTGAGACTTGACTACACTTTTGGTCTAAGGACCCTACTATGGCCCAATGTTATGACAGTCAAGTCTATATTGACAGCTGGCTGATGTTTACTTTAGTCTAATGCTTCTTAATATCCAAAGAGCAAGTGGTTTAAGTAAGCAGGAGAAGACCATTACATGATTTTATCATATCAACCTTAGATAAATATTTTTCAATGTGTATGGTGCTGGTGGATGTTTTATATTAAGTGATAGAGAGAAAATAAAAAAGAGAAAGTAAAAATCTGAAGTGATTGGCACACAGAACATAACTTTCTCTTGTCCTTCGGTAAGAGAAAGTTGTGCACCGTGATGTCACACCAGATTTTTTGTGTCGAGATACATATAGTTTTGGCCATAGCGCCTTAGCTTCAAACTTGACCATGTGCATTTCATAAGTAAAAAGTAAAAAAGTAAATTGATTCGAAATTTCCATAGGCTCTGTGTATTTTAAATGTTTACTGCTTGAAATAAACTATGATTATATTTAAAAATTTTAATCTCATATTTTGACAATAGAAAATCCTAAATAAATACAAAATTTCATAATTGGAAAAATATTTTTTAAATGTGTAAAAAGTTCCGGGGGGGGGGGGACGACGACCCCCTTTTGAATCGAAATTGAGATCCAAATCCCCATAGGGATTTAACATTGGCTCTCTGGAAGGAGTACAAAGGTAATGTGCTTCAAAAGATTTCAATGGAAAAATGAGAATATACATTTTAAAGAGCATAAAAAAAATAATTGATTTTTTTTAAATCAAAATCGTTGGAGCATTTGAGAAAATCGAAAAAACTAAAAAAGTACATCAGCAAAGTAGTAGTACTTTGTGGCCGATTTTGTTCAAAAGCTTATTTTGAGTGTCCGGGAGAACACTTAACTTAAATATAAAATTTCAATCCGGTAGCTCAATTCCTTGATGCTAAAAATCGTTACATACCCAGACATCCAGATAGACCAATTTGCGGGACCCTCTTTTTCGAAGGGGACCTCAAAACATGTATGTTGTTATGTATAATATATCCATAAAAATCTCGACATCGAATTTTAGACATGATCGCAATACTTTCTCTCTATAAATATATTTCATATATAAGGTAAGAGAAAGTAAAAAGTAAAAATTCAGATAAAACAATCTTCTAAGTGACAAGGGTGTTAATAATTTAAAATTTACTCCTTTAAATAAATCTCTATATAATAAAAAACATCGGTCCAAAAAATAAGTACGTTTATAAATTTGTATGGTAAACAAATTTTTTTTTTCCATTGATTTTAATATCATTTTAATTATTTTGAAAATGAGTATAAAAAGCTTTTTGCTTATAGGAGTTTGTATCACATAATCAAATGAATATTAAAAGCAATTTAGCATGTAAATGAGAGTTAGATCAGACGCGTTTTCAAGCTCCACGCTGCAGGCGAACGGTGGGAGTAGAGAGGGAAAGAGGCAAGTAGACTTTCAAAGGGCAAGGGCTGCGTGCTCTTGGAAAACACGCCACGATCAACAAGTAGAGGGCGTGAGTGATCAATGCACAAGAATCAACCTTCGTTTCTTTATCCGCCGCTCATATAAAAAATATTTTTATTGAAAAAAAAATCAAGCTCAAATTGTGTTCATTTGAGTTCAGCAAAAAATTGTTTAAATCAGATAGGAAAATGATTTCTAATTAAATTTCAAAAAGATCTTTTTATATTATATAATTTTGAAAAATACAATTATGAGTTCACGGCACCCCTGTCTTTTTTAACCCTTTTCGGCTAGAGAGGTCATTTAAAGGTTGAATTTAACTAAAAATTACCGGTAGCTACTGGAGGACATTCAACACACTGATTACTTGGGATCACCAATCCGAGCTTTCGCTGTACATGGCATCATTATATGGATTTTTTTTATATTATTATGGGAGTTTGTAATAATAGATCACATTTTGTATTAATTATTTGTTAAATACATATTTATTTTTTTGATCCTCTTCAAAATGTATATTCTCATTTTGCCATTGAAATCTTCTGAAGACCACTTTTGTCCCCTTTCCCGGTACTCTTGTACTTCATAAGAAAGATAGGAGAAATTGTTGCTATGGTAACAAAATATAAATATTTTCCCATATTTATAAATTTTACATCTTGAAATTGAAATATACCGTACTGTCGGAAACTAAATATACATGTATGTCGACACAAAAAATCTGGTATGACAAGCACAGAACACAACTTTCGATTACAGAGGTAAGAGAAAGTTGTGTGCTGTGCGACCAGTCACACCAGATTTTCTCTCTCCCTCTCTAAATATATATTACATATATACATAGGTAAGAGAAAGTAAAAATTAACTATTTAGTAAGACACCAAACGAAATATTTTATTATCAGGTTTTAATGTTTTTTGTCGGCATCCAAGGCCATTAAGAGTTGCGTTAAGAGCTATTTGCTATTTAATTTAATATAATTAAAAAAAAAAAAAAAACATTATCGCATTGTAAGGGACCCTTGAAAAGTGATCTAGGCCTATTTATTATTAGATTTTATAACATTTTTGCCTTGACTGTAAATCGTTTATTGAGATTCAGAGATCAGATAATAAAATGAAACAAATATTTCTTAGAATATTTAATTTATAGACTATTAATAAATTTAAATATTATATGGTGGGCTTAAATGTCTGGCTCGTCGATCAAAAACAAAATAATTATAATAAAATTAATTTGTTTTTTTTTTTTTCAAAAGATGGCCGAGTAATGAGCTTTGGTTTTTATGAGAGGATGTTAATAATTGCCAATTACCTTAGATTAGAGTGACATTCAGCCCCAGGAGAGACGTTTTGATATTTGGAATTATATCACACTAAAAAATTCAACTCACTATTAAAATTTCACTATTTTTAAACAGCACAAACATCGGAAATTTGATGTGGAAAACTCAACACGACCCGAGCACTTGCAAACTTGAGAGAACTGAAGGGCAAGTTGGACCTGTTCACATATTCGCCGCTAGAGCACTCTGGCATCGGTTATTGTTGAGCGGGCTCGTTACAAATTATAAAATCTGGCGTGACAGTATACAACTTTCTCTTACATTCGGTAACCGAAAGTTGTGTTCTGTGCTTGTCACACCAGATTTTTTGAGTCGACATATATTTAGTTTCCACCAATATTTTAAAATTCAAGATGTAAAATTATAAACATTATAAACAGTGGTGTAGTGGCAAAGTTTTCAGTGTGGGAACGCTAAATACATGATTTACCAATGGAGTGGGGAGGGGGTGCTTTCGGGGGCTATGAGGATCTCACTAAAGTTTGTAAAATATTATTTTATTTACTTGCGTAAATAATTTTAATTTTATTTGTTATTTTTTATGAGTGAAACCAGTGTGGGAACGCCGTTCCCACGCGTTCCCGCTCCACAACACCCCTGATTATAAAGTGGCCTTCAAACGATTTTGAGAGCAAAATGAGAATATATTAATACATTTTAAAGAGAATTTAAAAAATAATTGATTTTTGAATTTTAATCAAAATCGTTAGAGCGAATTTTGAGAAAATCGAAAAAAAATTGAAAAAGTACAGTAGTAAAGTACTAGTACTTTTTGACCGAAAAAGTTGTTTTGTTCAAAAGCTTCGTGTCACGTGCCAGAGTGGTGCCTAAGTGAAATATAAAATTTCAACCTCCTAGCTCTTTTCGTTCTTGAGATATTTTGTTCACAGCCAGACCATAACGTCAAAACCACTTTTTTGGATTCAGGGGACCTCTAAACATGTATAATCATCAAAATTTAGACATGGAATTTTTAACATGAATCCAATACTTTCTCTCTATATATATTAACATATATAGAGGTAAGAGAAAGTAAAAAATGGATTTAATTATTATGGGAAAGCGCGTCATTAATTAAATATAGATAAATTAATGAGCTTGTTTTTTCTAACAATGATATCACATTTTTGTACACCTAGTGAAGGTAGAGTTTGCAAGGGGGTTTCATTCACTGGCCGATTTCTCTATATCTATCTCTAGAGAAAGGAGTGGGAGTTCTGGGGAGCGTGGTGGAGACCACGGTGGGCGCAGCAGGCCAGGCCGCCGCGGCCATGGGCTAAACGGTGCGGAAAATTGTCAATTTTGTTTTGCCGTCGCACAGAATTGAACTTTGACAGGGCGCCCCTCGCGACTTGCGCCCTTCGCGCAATCTTTCTCCAGAGAACCTCTTTACTCGATTCCCTAACTCCATCCTTCTCTTTGATCCTTTTTTTTCCTAGTTTGATTGTTTGAATCATACTTTTTTCTTCTCTTGTTTCACATTTGATTTGTTCGCAAGTCTCATTCATATTTTTTTTAATATAATATTTTTTTCATGGGAAATTATTAATGTTTTTTTATTTTTTTACAATATTTATCGAACTAACAAAATAATTTAATATGGTGTTGGAATAAATAGTCAATAACTTTTTGTTGTTTATGTTTTTTTTTTAGTCTTTTCGGCATCTTAGGCTATATAGACTTTGACGATACTCATTATATAAATATGACATATTAGGGGTTCAGGCATATTTATTTATTCCATTTGGTATCCAAAAGATTTAAATAAATATTCATCGGACTGCCTGGGATCCGAACCTGCGCCCCATCACTATCAATATTGACAATTGTCAACACCTCTAGTCCCTCGGCCACGGCGAGGAAGATGTTTATGTTTTGAGAATCAAATTTTGACCTATTTAATATGAAAAGATATCGATGAGCGATGTGACTGTCCAACGATTAGATTAATACTTAGGTTGAGAGGAAATCAGCCTGGATAGCCGCTATCAAATGAAAATCGCAAATTTCAGCTTTACTTAGATAATGCTATCTTCATTTCTAATGAGAATATTGACAATCTAAATATATCTAGATGCAGATAGAGTAGTTATAAAAGGTTAATATAGTGTATAACAACTGTATCTTCATCTCGAGAGTGTGTACATTGAGATTGCCAATATTCTCATAAGAACTGAAGATGGCATTTTCTATTTAAACGTTTTCTTGAATTGGGAACCTCTCTTCCTACGTACTTTAATCTAATCTGTAAATATTCTTATATTTTGATTATGTCGTTAAAATTTAATATGTTAAGGAGCGATCCACACTATGCTGCTGTGTGCCAATTGGAAAAGCCAAATTGGTAAAACTAGCAACTGTAAAGCGCGTCCACCCTATGCCGCTGTTTGCCAATTGGCCTTGACCACTCTCCGTTCTCATTGGCTTCCTTTGAAGGAGACTGACACTTTTGAGCGATTTTCATTGGCACACGGCTGGCTTATTGGCACGTGCCAACGGTCGCGTCTACATTGGAAAGGCCAATTGGCAAACAGCGGCATAGTGTGGACGCGCCTTTACATGGTTTAAAAAATTTAGGAGCTTTAAAAAAATCCAAATTGTCACAATTAACCCTCACTTCATTTGCAACACCCCGTAGGGAAAATATATACTAGAATATTTAAGTGCATTTGCATCTTTATCTAATTTGATTTTTTTTTTTTTTTGACAGAAAAAAATTATTTTCTTATCTGAACAAAATATTTAATTAAATTTATACAAGCGAATTTTTGTCCATGTCACTATATTAGAACCCTTTCTAAAACTCTAAAAAAGAAGTCGAAATAAGAGCATAAAACGATTTGTTCTAATGAAATGGCGCGATAATGCAGAACGGCTTGTTTTTTTTCCTCCGTTGACTGTTGTTTTTCGCCATTCACCCCCGCCCCTTGGATTGGCAACCCGTAACGGCCACCCAACCCGGTAATTGCGCACAACGCTCAATTTCCTTTAGATTGCATTTCCAAGTCGATTCATCGTCGAAACCTCGGTCGGTCCTATTCGAAAATGGATTAAAAAAGTTTATATGTCAACAAGATGTATGTATGGGTGTTTTAACGTTTCTCGTTTTCTTAAAACGAGTTATTATCCCAATGTGTGACTTGAACTTGTCTGTTCTGTTGTGCTCTGTTCAATCGAGTAAACGAGCTTTCATCTATTGGCTCTGAAAGATGTATAAAAAAAAAAAGAAGAATAAAAAATGGGGTCTCAAGGAACTGGAGAAAAAGAAGTCACACAGTTCCTGCTTTCATCTCTTCTCTTTTTCACTAACGAAATCTCCATTTCCTTTTTCCCAAACTAATCTCATCTAGTCTATTATTTATATTATTTTATTTATAGGCCAACCATTTCCACAAAAAAGTAAAAAATTAAAAATTAATGTAGTGTATGAAAAAATATTGATGTGCAAGTATTTTAAAGCAACGATTCCCAGAATGGCGACTACATGAAAGGGGTAAGCAAAAAGAAAGTTACTAATAGCGAGTAAACAATATCCAGGGAGGAGAATTTGGGGGTAAAGTTAAAAATAAATAAAAATATAGCGAAAAATTTTAAACGGTGTTATAAATTATAAAAAATCTGGTGTGATGGTTGTACAGCACACTAATTTCTCTTTTTACTTTCGGTGATTGAAATTTGTGTTCTGTGCTTGTCATACCAGATTTTTATATAGTCTATATTTAGTTTCCGGCAGTACATTAGAATTCAAGAGGTAAAATTTATAAACATAAAAAAATATTTATATTTTTACCATGACAATCAATCTAATATTCTTTCCTATGAAATACAGTGAGCCCCAAATTTAAGCCCCCACCTGATAGCTAGAGCCTTAAGTATATGGTAGAGTGTATAGTGAAATAATTTTAATGACCGAAAAGGTGAAAACAATTATTTTACGTTTTCAAATTTAAAATTATTTAACCATTTACCATATACTATACCATATACTTAAGGCTAAAGCTATCAGGTGGGGACTTAATTGTGGCGCTCACTGTACAAGAGTAAAGTTGTCTTCAAACAATTTTAAGAGCAAAATGAGATATATATTTTAAAGAGCAAGTAAAAAAAACATTTATTTATATCAAAATCGTTAAAGCAAATTTTGAGAAAATCGAAAAAAACTGAAAAAGTACAACAGTAAAGTATTAGTACTCTCTGGGCGGATTTGTTCAAAAGCTTCTCTTTTCGTTTTTGAGATATTCTGTTCACAGACAGAGAGACCCTTTTGCGGAACCCACTTTTTTGGAATTCAAAATGTGTATTTCTATGAAAATCTCGAGATAGAATTTTTGAAATGAATCCAATACTCTCCATATTTAAATAGGTAAGAGAAAGAAAAAAAAGGTTAAAAATGTAGATATCAAATAAAATATTTTAGTATTATCCTTTACTTAATTATATAACTAAAATTCTATTAATATAATCGCCTTAGAATCGAGATATATAAAGTTCAATTAATTTGAACAAAAGTACCAAGCATTCATTAGCGGGTAAATAATGTCTTGATTAAAACAGGTTTAATGATTTTTCTTTTCTTTTTTTTCCTTACAAAAAAGAAATGCAGATTAGTAATTTAAATAAATAACAAATTTTAATTAATGGATTTAAAGAAATGAATGGAAGTATCATTAAAAGTTTGCAGCAGCTCGTTTGCTCAAGGTCCATTGGAGGCTGGCAGAGAGCGTACCGCACGAGTGTTTGCAGAGTTAGCTGCTTATAATTAGTTCAATTGTGTCTGGTTGAATCGCGAACTTGAGTTGTAATAATACTCCCCTCTTGTGCGCTCGGTAGTTCTCCTCATTCCAACCCCTTGAGAGGGCCCTCATCCCATGCTTAGAGCTTTTCCTTCTCAAAGCACTCCCTACTTCTCTTTTTGAAGGGTGGTGGTGGCGCCTCCTCCAAGTGGAATGAACACACCCTGAGGAAACCTTTCGCCCCCACCTTGTTTGGGTTTTATACCTTATCTTAAGTGAACTACTATAAATATCAAATAATTTGTTTTTCATTTACTTGTCTTAGTCGTTATTTTTGAAAAATACCAAAGCTTTATATAAGGGGGGGGGGGGGGGGGGGGCGGGGGGGGGGGGGGGTGGGGGGGGGGGGGGGGGGGGGGGGGGGGGGGGGGTTAAAAAATAAAGATCAAATATTTTAAATAAGCGGATTAAATTTATTATTGCTGTGAATCGTTATATAAATAAATAATAAATAAATTAAATATAAAATAATGAAAAAATTTGAATATATATTCTACAAAAAAAGGGTTAACTTTGATGTTGAATTTGAAATGCACAATTTGTAACTTTGATTTCAATTGTGATTTAGAGACAATAAGTTAATTTTATTGTATCCATACAGTAACGCTCAGATTTTATTTTTTTGTATTAATATATAAGCTCATCACCCTCTTAGCTTTACGTCAGTCCTCTGGTTGAAAAACTTCCAGGGGACTGATATGTAATACCGTACTTTTTTTTAAATTAAATATTAAATACAACAATGAAAAGATAGCAAATCCAGTATATAGTTAAAATAAATATTAATAAATTTCCAAGAATATTACTTATCAGAAGACTGACAATTTGAGTGTTCAAATGCTGATTTTCGACACAAAAATAACAATAAAAGTATAAAAAGATGGCTACCGCTCGGTATTTGGGCATTAATGCCATCTTTACACCCTAAACTTATATAAAACAGATAATAATTATTTTATCAACAGTGTATAATATCAGATTTTTTCAAATTGTAAATAATAATGCCTGGACCCCAAATATATATATTAGGTTGAGTAGGTAGTGGAGATTGGTAATATATGGTTAATATAGATAAATAAAATATAAGAATGGAAAAAAAATTTTAAATGAAAAGTCAAGGGGATTGATCGAAATACTCAAATCTATAGGAAATTAACATTGGAAATGGAAGATAAGGTAGAAAAATTTAAAACGGTAGAAAAGAGAAGATAGTTTGTGAGAGAGAGATATGTTTGAAAAAAAGGGGTAAATAATAATTGATTTTAATTAATAAAAGAAAAGATTTAAATTCGGTACATGAAATTTATCTCTATTTTCTATGAAACAAGAGTAAAGTGGTCAAACAATTTGAGGGAAAACGAGAATATAATTTGAAAGAGATCTAAAAAATAATTGATTTTGAATTTTAATCAAAATCGTTAGAGGAATTTTGAGAAAATCGAAAAAAATGAAAAAGTATCAGTAAAGTATATTTTGGGATTGATTAAGTTATTTGTCGGTCCGGGGGTGTACTTAAATATAAAATTTCACTCATATAATTCCTTCATTAAATTGACAAAAAAAAGAAGAATGGAAAATTTGGATGGGGATCAAAGTGTATAATTCGAATCGAATTGTAAATTTATATATATATATAAGGAGAAATAAAAATAACGGTTATCGTATAAGTCTTATATGGTCTAAGTTGCCGAAAAGACTGTGTGCATGAGTGTGTGAGTGTGAGCGTGAATGGGAAAAAAGTGTGAGTGTTTAAAAAAAAGGATCTTTTAGATTAATTTTGATACGTATTAAAACTTTCCCATCATATACATTTGGCTCACTCATTTGTGGCACAACTTTGCCGGTTATGACACTTTTTTTTTCAATTATCCCATAGACATGATTTGAGTTGAATAATTTTTTTTCCTTTTTCATCATTCTGGCCACGTATAAATATTATTGACAACTGGTTGAAATCTGTATTTTATTATTTTTTCCATTTTTACTTTCCCCTTTTTAAAATATTTTTCTATGTTTTGATCCCACTATCTTTGGCAAAAGAACACTAGAGCTTATTTCGGTAATAGTGCTGCCTCTATATTTCACGCGCGCCCCCGGGTGTGGCGTAGTAGGTAGCGTGCCTACCTCCTAAACCAAACGTCGCGGGTTCGGACCCAGGCAGTCCGATGATTTTATTTAAGCCATTTGGATACCAGATGGCTTAAATAGAAATGCCTGAACCCACAATATATATATATTACTTACAACGGTTATCGTCAAAGTCTTAAATGGCCTAAGTTGCCGAAAAGACTGTATGAATGTGTGTGTGAATGTGAGTGTGAATGAGAAAAAAGTGTGAATGTTTAAAAAAAAAAAAAAAAAAATATTTCACGCACGATCCCTACCTATATCGGCGGATCTAAATATATGTCGTCTCAAGATAAGAAAAAGTTGTGTGCTGTGCGACCAGTCACACCAGATTTTTAAATTAATTAATCTAAAAAATTAAATTAAAATAAGTTTAGAAAATCAATTTGTAACACATAACTATAATTTGTTAACCCATTTCTCTTAATACTGTAGATGTTGACATAAAGCCAAGCGAAAGGTAAAGGTCATTTTTCTATTATCAGGCTAAGTATTTCGTGTTAGATGGTACATCGTTAGCAACAGTAAACGCTCAATGAAACCCAGTCATTTATTGAGTGGTGTGTGGTAAGCCCTTCCAATGGGACGACATGCGTCCTTAAGTTCCGCAATTATTTCAGAGGTGGCTGAATTTCGCCCCATTCCCTCAAAGCCACCTCCACCATCGCCTTATATTCAACTGTATATATATATACATACAAGCCAACCACACTCTACTGGTTGAGTTTATCTCCAATCAAAAATAACGACCACCAGTGCTAATGAAGGGGGGTTTCTCGATGGTTGTAGTGGGCGTTTGCTGTTAATAAGGCATTCTCGCTCTTGGCGTTTGTTTGCTGGGGCTCATCTTTTTAGGCAACCCTCTTCTCTCTCTACTCGTGCCAATTTAGCGTAGCATTCGCAAGCCACCATCCCAATTCCCTATCCAGGTGTCAATTTGTTTTAATGGATGTGCGAGGCACTCCAAGTATTGCGGCCGGTGTCAGATTTAGATTGTAGATGGAGTTATAACGACGAGACGCTCGCTTTTCTTGCTAAAATCTTTTTCTTATCTCAACGTACCATTACCCACCCCTTTGGAAAATCGACCTTTCTCTGTTTTTATTATAACTTGTTATTATTAATTATTTAGGCTATTATTCCATAGACCGGTATAAAAAAATTATTTTTACTTAGTTATTTAGGCCTATTATTGTAGATAAATCGTATGAGACTAACAAGTTTATTAAATTTAACCAAAACGTGTTCACGAGAGGAAAAAATAAAATTTTTAAATTGTCATCCGTCAAGTCTTGAATATGCACTATATAACTGACTGTTGTATTGATCTTTTTTGACGTGACAACGTCTTACAATGCATGTATAGTGGCCGGGTAGAAAGCATGCAAGAAAAAGTTTGATAAAAACAAATGAAAAATTGCTCGTTATCTGTTCGAATAACTCCTCTGTCTTAAGAGGTATAATTATTTTTAATATAGGAATAGAAAGAATGATTCTTCAGCTAAAGATTTCACCATTTATTTTTTCTTATTATTTCATTTTACCGCGTGAAAGCGCTCGGCGGGAAATTCTTATTTGAAGGTTTAAACCATTGTAGATTCCGAATGGCTAATCAGATCAGACTAAATCTGATGTCAATTTGTGCAGAAAGAAAACTCTAATTGACTATATAAAAAAAATCGCAATTAATTAACTCTATAATCCATTTTTTTCTCGAAAAAAATCATATTTTAGGCAAAAAATTATCGAAGAATTTCCACAGGGGAATATAATTTTTAAAAATGGCTTTTACTAAAAACACAAAAGTAAAATCAGTATTAATTCAATATTATATATTGTCTAAATTATAAAATAATTGGAGAAGTGGAGAAATCAGGAAACTAATACTCTAGCGCTGTTTCTATTTTTCATTTATAAAATAATTATTGGGAACAAAATAAAAATAAATTCGTTCGAAATAAGGAAGTAGTCGTGGTCACGTTAAAAGACCACCGGCTGTGTAGACGACACAGCCAACATCGAATTTTTTTTGGGTATTTCAAAACACTTTGAAAAATCTTTTCATTCTATTTGACTCAATAGGTTTGTTCGTTTCACTTGCCATGGTAAAAAAGCCACCCTATCTTGGTTAAAAGATACAAGTTTTGCTAGAGTGCAAAAATAAAACGAACAGAATGCAAGGCAAAATTTGTAAATTATACTGCAATGGCAAGCGAAACGAACAGACCTAATGTCAAAAAATCTATCTAAAACCTATCCAAAACGATGACCTCTTTCAAAACTATTTTTAATGGTCTGAGAGGTCTTTATTTGCTCTCTGGCCTATGATCACATTGGCGAATCTCCTAATTTTTCCCACATAAACACCTAAATCTAAAATTTTTATTTCATTCTACGGTTCTTACAGTTGTTAGCGAAATAGCCAGAAGAGAGAGAAGAATTTATTTAATTCCCTAAAGTATTTTAGGAAGAAATTTCCTTTTGCCTTCTAATCTAATAATAAAAAATAAAAATAAAAGGGATGGGAAATATGGGATGAGATAGGCAAATTAACAAATAGTTTAAAAAGTTTGATATTAAAATATTTAAACCCCTAGGAAATTAGTTATCTCCTTCGTGAGTGACCATTAATGGATGGATGTGGTCATTGTCCTGGTTTAGTGGTAGAGCCTGGAAGCTTTGGTACCAGCGGCAAAGAACTGAACAAGGAAGGCACTCAAACAAGCGAAGGCTTCCACCCCCTTAGTCTCCACCCTCCCAACTTGAAAACCTCCACCCTAGCCCACCCAGGTCCCCAGGCGCTTGTTATATCCCATATAATTAGGCAGAGCTTCGTCAAGTTATATACTGGGAAAATTTATGTTGTCTTCTCTCCTAAGCTTACGATCCCCGTTGCTTGGCCATTAGAGGAACCGAGACGGTATAACTTTTAATAGGCTTCTATAACATTGTCATTGATAATCTAGTTAGAACCTAAAATTGAATGAATTCTCATTTCTCGCAATTATAATAAATTTATAGGAATAATATTTATTTATTGATAGGTGTAGTTTTAAAAGAATGGATTAAAGATTTAGGATATCTAGAACTAAAAAAATTTAATTATTCTAAATTTTCAGAGCCCACGGGCTTGGTGTAGGGGTTAGCATCCTAACCTCGTATACCAAAAGTCGAGGTTTCGGACCCCAGGCAGTCCGATGATTTTATTTAAGCCATTTGGATACCAAATGATTTTATCAAAAAGATTTTCGATTCGTCGATTTTAAAATAGAAACCAAATAATCGATTTTGCCTAAAAAAAAAATCGATTTTTTTTTACAAAAAATTTTTGCGCTATGGTCATAAGTTTCAAGTAGAAACCGACCGAAGTTTCGGTTTCGGCCAAAAGTGAGCCGAAACCTGAGTTTGAAAAGATGGGATGTGACTCCTATAGAATACTAAAAATACAAAAAAAGGTCAAATGATATATGGACCCTGTTATGCAATGGTGTGTCAAAGACCAAATATCGAGTTTTGAGAAAATCAACATTAAAGTTTTTCCGATTTAAATTGTTTTGATTAGATTATATAACATTTTTTTTGTCAATTGTGCAAGTAAATACTGTAATTATGGCAGATATTCATAAATTATCTCTAAAAATACGACTAATTTAGAGAAAAACAATAAAATATAAAAAATTATTTTTGCAAAATTCTCTAAGTCCAATTTGCAATTTGCAAAAATGCTTCAGTCTCTTGATAATAAATAAAATAATTTTAGGTTATAATTCAAAAATTAAAACGAAGATATTATTAAAGTTCTTTTATGGTTATATTTAATACTAAATAGCTTAGAAACTTTTACATTAATAAATTTTAAATAGTATTAACGTTTTAAAATTAAATACAAAGTGATAACAAAATTTTCTCATCAATTAATTCCTGAATGGAGGTGAACATGGCAACAGTAAATCAAAGTTATAATAATGAAATTGACTTAATATCGAAATCGCACTCATCCTCATCTTCATTATCAGGAATAATATCAAAAAATTAAATTTTGACATCTACGATTCATTTCTCATTTAAAAAAAAAAAAGGATTTTGGTTTATTTAAGTTTAAATAAGTTTTTATTGGTTGTTAACACCATAAAAAACAACATGTTAGGAACATAAATCATTATTGCAAAATGTAAAATCCTGCATTGAAATATTGTAAAAATAATTTTATGCTTTTACATTAAATATAAATTTTTTTAGGACATATTTCATAAAAAAATACTATTAATTAAAGCATTTGAAACAATATTCCGTGCTTAACTCAATTTTGAATTCTTTGGTCTTTGACACACCATTGCATAGCAGGGTTCATATATGAATTTTGTTTGTATAGGAAATTTTAAGAAAAAGTTTAAAACAAATGTCGGGTTTCAGCGAAACTAAAATTGAAGCCGAAATTAGGTTACAGTTTCGGCTGAAAATCTAATTTCGGTAGGATCCTAATTTTAAGGCTCTGCTTACGGGTTTCAAGCGGTTTGTGGAACAAGAAAAATAGGACGTTGCATTACTAATGCCCAAATCAATTTATCCAGGCTTTATAACTTGTATAAAGCGTTATGCATGCAGATGCTTAGTGGCGAAAGTTAAAAATTCAACAATTCGAGCAAAGGCTTTTTTTTTAACACTCACACTTTTTTCTCATTCACACTCACATTCACCCACACATACATATAGGCTTTTTGGCAAATTAGGCCATTTAAGACTTTTACGATATCCCTTATAGAGATTAATATACATATTAGCGATCCAGGAATTCTTATTTAAGCCATTTGATATCCAAATGGCTTAAATATATATACATATACATTTAAATCGATGGGGCTCAATTAATTTATTGAGTTTTTCTGCAGCGAAGTTTTTTTTTTTTTTTTTTTTTTTCGAAAAAACAAAATAGATAAAATTTTCCAAATTGGATATGCAGTAAGTAAATAATTATTAAATTAATGGTTTATGAAAAACTTTTAGTGTCAGGTATCATTCAATGATATATTTATCTAGGGGATTCTTTAAAAATGGTTTGTTCTGTTCCTTTAGTTGTAAATTGAAAAAAAAAGCACTTGGCACCTTATATTTATTTATATATAGAGAAAAGAGAGAGCATTTTAGATATGGTAGATGTATATATATATAAATTGTTTAATGGCAGAAGCGAATCTCACTAAGGCAGCTGTGTTGGTGTTTTGAGTGAGTTTGGGCCCACGAGACAAGAGTGGAGGGGAGGGCATCTTGACCGAGGGAGCAACGGACGCCTAGCTCAGACATGGAACAGCTTTCACGCCCCCACACCCCCACTCTTACTCTACAACCCCATACTCCAAACCAACCCTCCTCCTCCCTCCGTCTCGCTAGCGACTTTAGATACAGTTTAAATTGAAAATGAAAACCCTTTTACCGCCCCTTCTTTTCTCTCACTCTCCCCACATTTCTCTCATACTCCATCTCTCTCACTACTTCTTCTCCCACTTCTTCGTCTTCCTACTTTCCTATTTACTCACTCTATTCCAGAGTATATATATATTATATATACTGTGCCCTTTGCTTGTCAAACTTCCAACAAACGTGCAACATATCGTTGTTTATTTAGGATTGAGGCCATGGCTTCCAAAAGAGCATAAGTCCAGTTGAGTAAATTTTGAAAAATAAAAAAATTGAATAACTTAAAAATGACAATTATGAATCGTAGAATCTTTTTATTTACTTACAATTAACCCTATTTATCTTCTTTTTCTATATTGATTTTTAATTACATTTTTTTTTTTTAAATAGCCACTTTCATTATCAAAAAGGTTTGAAATACCTATAAGTTACAAATTTATAATACCCACATAATAAGGAAAGGTGAAAATATTAATTTTAGTCTCAAGAATTTCAAAGTATCATCTCAGAGAGCTTGGAATATTATAGCAATATTGCAGAAACATTGCGAATCATGCATATATTGCCAATCTTGCAAAATATTGGCAACATTGCTGCTATATTGCAGGGACAATATTCCAAGCTAGGCCGACAGGAATATTGTAGCAACATTGCTGACAGTATTTAATTAGAAATGATTTTTTTTATTCAATATTTACAATTTGAAATAATAATATTTGATGAAATGATAAGCTTTAACTTTTTTTTGCGGAACATTTTCTAAATGTCGCGCCTGTTAGGAAACACTGCTCTAAAACCCCCCAAAACCTACAATCTTCAGACTTTCAAGTCTAACCTCAACAGGCATCTTCTCAGTTCCCGCAGTTGAGTTTCCCCTTTATGCTTCTCCTTTTGTTTTTATTTTCTTCCTGGCTGCATGTGACTATTGGTCATTATAGGTCTTCGGACCTTATGCACCCATTCCAAAAAAAAAAAAAAAAAAACGGGGATTGAGGCTGGGATGAGTAGAGTAAGGGGGTTGGAGAAATGATAACCAGCAATTTTATAGCTCCACCTGACGTCCTTTTATTTGGCAGATATTATAAAATATATAAAAAAAAAAAAAAAACCGAGAGGCCCGGTAACGGAGAAGAACAATAGTCCTGTCATAATCGTTGCTGTTAAGTGATGCCAAGCGTGGCGAAAGCTCGGATTGGTGACCCCGAGCAATCAGCGTGTGGAACGTCCCCGGATATACCAGTATACATCCGTATTAATGTATTTAAAAATATATGAATTGAAATTCATAACCCCTAAATGATTTTTTTACTTCATAATGAATGCTTCGAATAATCGGTACGGCTTTCTCACCATTTCCAAAAAGTAAAATGACCTTTCATTTGAAAAAGATCCTCCACCCCTGATACACATAATATAGTAGACTTGTTATGCTGCTTCAATTGATGTTTATGGAGTTTAAGATATTAATCAAGCACGTAACCAGGACCTGGGGTGAAAATTATTCAACATTCATCCCTTTCTCAGTAAAAGAACAAGCTGGTTAAAGTTCAGAAAGATTTCAAGGAAAAATTATTTATAATAAAGTAGCACGGCGGGTAGAGTTAAAGGGGAATGTGTAAGGATTACTCAACTTTTATCATCAAACGTTGTCCTAAAATAGCTTTGAATCAGAATACCACAGAAATGAAAAAATAAATTTTTAATATAATATCAAAATAAAGATAAATTTATATATTAATAATATATTCAGCAGATAAACATTGATTGATATAAATTAGATGACAAAGGCTATAGGACGATAAGTAATGCGAATCGGCCTCAGAAGGATATCTAGCTCATCATTTTAGGAAATGTTGGTACCAATAAGACACATTGATCGTGCAAGTTTTAGATCTCTATCTATTAGCGTTTCTGAATAAACCGAAAAAAAACTGAAAATCAGAAACTTGTCAATTGATTTGAATATCAGTTATGTTTTGGGGACTGATAGAAGTTTCTAGGAAAAAAATAGGAGCTATATCGGTTTATAAGACCCTTGAAATAAACGACTTTTTTTTTTATTTTAATTTTTAACCGTGATACGATTTTGGCACAATTATGAAACTATTTTTTTTTTAATTTCCCATCCAATTTACGACGAAATTTTGACTTTCAAATCTTAAAAAACGGTCGCCATTTAAAAAAAAATAAAAGTCCGATTTTCCTAATTTTCGATAAAAAAGTGTGTTTTTTTAAAGAAAAAAAAAATTTAATAAAGATCGAATATAATCCGTGACTCTTGGAATAGTGTTTGAAAAGGGTCTCACTTCATATTCTAAAGAATAAAGATCTATTGCCAAAAGAAAACTAGAATAAATTGTGCAGTTTAAAAAGATTTATCCACAAGTATACTGTATGTGAACTAATTCTTGTTATTTGTTCTTCAGAAATATACTATTTGTTTTTAAAATATTAATCAACAAAATGAAACATTTTTCTTCTTTTAGAGTATCAAGTTTTGATATAGAAACCACACTAATTCGTAGAGTCGCGGTCCTCTTCCCAATCCAGTCGTTTCCTTCTTCTACCATTAAACGATTACAATTTCACGCATCATAAAGCGTTTAATTTAACGGGAAGCAAAAATAAATTGAATTGTTTTAGCCAAGTTTCTCTAGATTTTAGGTAGTTTATTGTTATTCGAAAATGTTTACTGTGTTTTGGAATTATACTTTTTCAACTTTCAAATTAAATTTTATTTAAATGTTTTTTATTTTTCTTATAATTTCTTCAATAAAAACTCTTGAGGGACAAAAAAGTTGATATATTATTACTACAATCAAAACTCGAACTTTGCTTTTGTTAGGCTGAACGCACACCAATTGAGCAAAACGCTCTTGGACAAAACGTTTTGTTTAAGAACAAATCAATTTGCTCAATGCCAACGCATACCTACTTCTTCTTTCCCTCCCGCAGTGCGGGGTCGGCGGCAGAATGGGTTTTTTGCGACCGGAAGGAAAAGAGCAGGCCGGCCCGTCGCACGGTCTGACGCCTGTTGAATATATAGAAGGAAGGGACAGACAAGCAAAGAACAGAAGGACTGCCAGTCCCACCTCGAGTAGTTCATGGTCGCCACCCACGTACCCAAAAGATGTGTGCCCCTGAGCATTAATGCCAACGTACACCGATTAGGCAAAATGTTTTGCTATTGAGCGTTTTTGCCTACTCGATGTGCGTTGGCATTGGACAAAATGTTTTGTCATTGAGCGTTTTCGCCTAATGGCATTGGACAAAATGTTCGGCCATTGAGCAAAAACGCTCAATGACAAAACATTTTGTTCAATGATGTCGAATCATACCCAATTGTGTTTTGCCTAATCGGTGTGCGTTGACCCATAGCATTGAAAGCATTGAAAAAAATGTTTTAGGCACGATTCCTCAAAAATGTTTTGTCTTTGAGCGATTTTGCTCAATCGGTGTGCGTTCAGCCTTAAAGATTAAAATGCATAATAATATAATTGTGTCAATAGAAAGCAATCTAGGAAAACAAATCTCCAAAAAGTAATTTTTTTTTTTATCCCCCAAGATTATCATTGTTAAGCAACGCCAAGTGGTGCTGAAAATCGGGATAGGTGGCCCCCGAAAAACAAGACCATTGAACGCCCGCCGGAAGCCATCGATACATGATGTATTTAAATAAATAATAAATATTTATATAAGTCAAATGGCCTCTGCAGCCGAAATGACTTAAAAAAAAAAAAAAATTTATTTTTGTTTTTTTACAAAGTGGAATACTGATTTTTTTTTAAGTATAAAAACCTTGTTGAATATTACTTTTAGTCATTTTATAAATAAATTAATAATGCAAATTAACTTATTATTGAAAAAAAATTAACCGAGTACTTATACATATGTACATCAAAGAAAAATATTGGACAACTCACTTCTACCTGAATTTAGAGCTTTTGAGGTATGTATCAGGGCGTAACTAGGCAGATGCAACAGGTGCACCGTGTATCTGTTGTATCTGCCTAGTTCGGCCCTGTATACATACCTCAAAACAAATCAGGAGAAGTGAGGGGTTGTAATATCTTTCTTGATGGTATGTATGAGTAAGATAAAGCAGGTATTTGAAATTTTTTGTTTAAGTTTGTTGATCGAATTTTATCTAATTAGAATTAATATGATATGTGCTAGTAACATTAGAATACTACAGTATACATTTATTAATAAACATGGGCCAAAGCCCACCCCCTGTTTTGTCCTGAAAATTTTTTGTATATAAAAAACAAATATATATTTTTCCCATTGGAATTTTTTTTTTTTTTTAATGAGTTTATATAAGGAAAATAATTAATAATCTAGGCATACCCCCTCTCGACCTAACGAGTGGTTGCCCCCCCCCCCCCCACCTCTAAAAAGATGTCTGGCTTTGTTATCAAATTTGAGATAATCGAAGCGTCTAGCAGAGCAAAGTTGCAAAGTTCGACACTTGTGGCGCCACTCATCAAGAACGCCGTGTAGTTATGCAAAATCTTATCAAATCAGAGATTTTGAATGCATATTTAAAAGGGATAATCGAATTTTTATCTATTTCAATATAAACTTTTTGGCTATAACATCCATTGTTTTTTTATTTTTTTTATTTTTTTATGGGAGAGGCTGATGAAGATAAAACTTATGTCCAAACGTTGCTTAAATGGAGAATAGATCACTTTACACAGACAATTTTGTGATAAACTTTTTTTTTCATACTCCAGAGTCTTCATAAGTTTGTTTGTTTTTTTTTGTTGAAATTCTGAGATCGAAATTTGACACGTAATTACTCCGGAGTGTAATTTTCATGGCAGTATTCTAAGGAGGGTTCCCGTTTCCTTCCTCAGAAGAAGTCAGGTCAAATAGAGTTTTTTGTGATGAGATAAATTTGAACCTGAATTTTCTTCAAGTCAGGCTTATAAACCTATCGTTAACTACTTTAGTCCCTCTTCAATTCAAATAGTAGTGAATTAACGCACAAAAAAAATTCAAAAGTAGATTAGAGAAAATTGATTTGAAATTTTTTTTTAAGTCAGAAATTGTCATTCCAAAAATAACAAAGCCGTTGGTATTTTTTGAGAAGAAAGAGACCCTCATTAAGAGGGGTCCTAGGATGACTAGGCTAAGCTGGCTCAAATCTCGATAGGATGCTAATGCTGGCCGCTGGCCGGGCTTGATAAGAAGGGAGGAGGGCTCGGCACTTGTTCTGCTCAGTCAACGCTACGTTATCCATACGACCCCCTTTTACTTGCAAAGAGAAGTTGATTTCCCCCTTGCTATTCAGTCATTCTCACTCCCCGTATCCGATACAGGCGGAAATTGAAAAATTAACATCATGCTTGATAAAATTTTATGAGAAATAAATCTATTTATCATTTTTTTATTATTTAAACCGCAGAAGAAAAAAAAATTCAAATTATATTCTCGTGTGTCAAAGATGAATTATTATATGTAAAATTATAATTAAAAATTTTTTAAAATGTTAGTATGATTTGGGCCTTTTTTTAATAAGAAAATTAAATAGAGGATAGAGATGTCTAGGATTAATTAGAATAAGAAGACAAATGAAAGACAGCTTTCGTCTCAAATTATTTGTACACTGTCGACGTTTTGATGGACTAAATAAACACCAGTCAGCTTTAGGACCAAGGTTAAAAAAAAAAAATTATATTTCATTGCCTTCTGTTGTTATATGTAAAATTTGAGTATATTTTCTCGTGCTTATGAAGGAGGCTCTGAAATAGAAATCTTTTTAACAACCTTGTCCTGAAGAGGGCTGGTGTATACAGTATATAGTCTTCTAAATCGTCGAGAGGGTACAAATAAAAAATTTGGCCGAAAGCAGTCATTAATATTCTAAGAATAATTAAAAATAGATTTTTGTACTTCCTAAATTTCCCTAACAATTATGGGGGTATTCATAGTGATGTGCTAGGGGCTCTCATCTGGTAAAGTCCACAATGGAAAAACAATAATAATGGAAAAAATGACAAAATTAAGTGGAATTTTAGTGCCTACAGGAGAAAATTTTGTTCCTAAGCAATAATTCTAGTTACAGTGGCAAATAGAGGTAAAAAGGTTAATGTTAATTAGGAAACAAAAAATTCTGATTTAAACAATTTTTTTTTTTTTTTTTTTTTGAACACTCATATGGCCTGAGTTGCCGAAAAGACTGTGTGAATGTGTATGTCGGGCTTTGACGATAACCGTTGATTAATTAATATACATATTGGGGATCCAGGCATTCTTATTTAAGCCATTTGGTATCCGAATAAATCAAATCATTGGACTGCTTGGGATCCGAACCAGCAACTATTGGTATACAAGGCCAGCACGCTAATCCATATACCAAGCCCGAGGGCACTTAAACAGAATTAATCTTATTTTTTAACAATTAGAAGGCCTTCGGGCCTGGTGTAGTAGGTAGCGCGTCTGCCTTGTATACCAAGGGTCGAGGGTTCGGATCCCAGGCAGTCAGATGATTTGATTTATTTGGATATCAAATGGCTTAAATAAGAATGCCTGGACCCCAAATAGATATATTCATTAATAACGGTTATCGAATAAAATCTTATATGTTTTTTGTCATTTCTGATGATAGGTTCCCAGCTCGAAACCAGCAAATAAGCGTTTTTTATTTACTACCCCTTTGGCTGTATTTTACTTTTTAAATTGCAATTTAATTAAACTTTTTCTTAACTTGTTATAGAATTAAATAATAAAACAAAAATTTAAGAGATTCCTTCTAATAATATAAAAATATTTGATGTCAAATACGAAAGTTAACTGCCTATTATCCATTTGGTTTTTTGATGTAAAAGGGTCCTTAAGAAAACTGGAAAACTCCGCCGCCGGGAAGAAATAAATTGCCTAGTCTCATTCATAATGATGGCTATTTAAAGTTTAATCTCTATTTTTAATTAATCTACCATGTTTGAGTCTTAGTAAATCAAAAGATTGTTTTCTTTTGAAAATGGACAATTATGTTCGTTACTTTCGAGTCTTCATTTATTTGAGTTAGTGCTCGAGGGCTTCTTAAGAATTATTTATCCGACGGATGGCTAAGTTATGTCAATTAATTTCTAATTTGTTCTCAAGAGTTGAGTGTATTGTCTTGGCGAACGTTTATTTATAGAGCATATCTATGGCTGGCGAGCGAGAGAGGTCGGCCAGCCCTTTTGTTCTAACTCGGGAGTTTTCAGCCCTTTCAGGCGTCGGAGGTTGGTTGATAGGCATCAACCAACGTCATTGAATAAACATTCTGGAAGCTAAGCCACTTGCTGGCCTTGGTCCCTCTAAAGCGCACAATTAATTGTATATTAATCCTCGGCCAGTGGACCAAGTCCCGAGCACTCGGCCACATCGTCATCCGGCTTAGGCAGCTAACAAAAATGACCTCGTCCATTGTTCCTTGGTGCCTCCGGCAAATCTTGTTTGATTAACTCTCCCCGTTGATTTTAAGTTACCGGGATTAGAAGAAATTAATTAACAGATAGTCCCTTTGTGTATGCGTAACGCAACCCTGAAATAACTGTGAGGTCTAAAAGCAATCGGACAATAGCACCCGCTTGTGGTCCTTTTGATGATGGAAAGATAACGTTAATTGATTTATTTTATACCACACACACCGCTCGCTTTACGGGCTTTAAATTATAATTTAAATTTAAATTTGATTGTATTGATATGAACTTTGATGGTTTAGAGCGCATAATTGAAAAAAGAGGAATGGTGGTGGCTTTTAATTTTTGCTCGATTGCTGGTGACAGGCATCTGATAGGTTGTTTGTTGCAGGAAGGGCTCAAGGGATTCAACCTGCAAAGGGTGCCGCCTTTAGGGCTGCATCGGAGTCCAAGCTGCAGCCATGAGCAACACAAGCTGAAGAGCGGAGGGCGCAGACATGCACAACACAGACAATGGCACAGGTAGGGATGAAAAAGATTATCATAGAAGACCCACCCCAACCTATTTTATCAAATGAAAAATTAAAATATAAAAATTAATTAATTTGTCATTTTATTCTTCAAAATATATAGTTACTTATTAAAAATAAATAAATACTTGAAAAATAACCTATCATTAGTCCTCCCTCCCCCTCAAAAAAAAAAAAAAAAACAAATTTCTCGCATTTCTTTACCATTCCAGTGGTAGAGAGGTTAAAAATATTGACAAGGTTATTGATAATCTCAAAAGTAAAGGGGTATAGGTAGGCAGGCTGATGGATATTTGTTATTTAAAACATTTAGTTACCAAAAGGTATAAATAAATGTGTCTGGATCATAAACCGTAAATAATTTAAATAAGTATCAACTAGGTAGAGCTTTGTTTGAAAAAGATGGAATTTTTTCAATCAACGCTCAAATAGACTGATCATTAGCCAGTCAATATATCGTTTAAGATAGCAAGTTTACGATGATGTGTTTGTGCTTAAGATTGGGCAAAATTGCGCCCCCTGGAGTCGAACCAGGACCTCCACGCTTTCGCGGCGGGCGGACTACACTAATCCTAGTGCGCCGGCCCAAATAAAATTAAATAAGTAACTTTGGAAATCCATATGGTCTCAAATGCCGAAGACTAAAAAAATTCCTGGCAATTATAAATCTATAGATATTATAAATAAAATTGATAGTCCAGCGAAACAAATATTACATGTTGCTTATTTAAAAAAAATAAAAGTGAATTAAGTTAGGCATTATTAAATTTATTTTATAGCTAATATAACCGAGTTGTTATATAGAGAGAAATATAATTGATAGAAATATTTAATGCTGTATAATCTAGGGACTAGGATATTTCCCATAGTGAAATGAATGTTTGGTGTATAAATGAAGCTCAGTAACAGTAGGTTGGACAAATTCTAGCGATTCTCATCCGTTTTATTGTCCACTAATCATTTGAGTAATAATACGCGTTAGGTGTAATTTATTCGGATTATTAAGGCATGGTTAATGTGTGAGTTGCGTTGTAGTGGTATTGGTGATGGTGCTATGCGTGTTGGTTAGCGCCGGATATGGATCACCAGCTCCGGATAGCCAATGGAGAGCAGCCGGCGCGGAATTGAACAAGTTTGTGATTACTCGGCTGGCCAATTACGGTGCCGGGTAAAGGGAAAGCAAATGAGAGAGCGAAATTACCAAACAAATCGCTCTTGTCTTCGTTACTTTATTTATTTATTTATTTCAGACATTGTATTGCTAATAGGTCAGAATGAGAGATTATTGTAATTAAAAATCTTTTTAAAAGTGGAAAGTTTTTAAACTTCTTCTAAAGCACACGGGGCTTGGAGTAGTTGGTAGCGGGCCTACCTTTTATACCGAACATCGCGGGTTCGGACCCCAGGCAGTCCGATAATTTTATTTAAGGCATATACATTTGGATACCAAATGATTTAAATAAAAATGCCTGAACCCCAAATATATATATTATTAATATAACGGTTATCGTCAAAGTCTTAAATGGCCTAAGTTGCCGAAAAGACTGTGTGAATGTGAGTGTGAATGAGAAAAAAGTGTGAATGTTAAAAAAAAAAAAAAACTTCTAAAAATATTATAGGGCCTAGATTATATTTTTTTATTAAATATTTTTTGGAAATAAATTTTTTTTAGATAAAGTCTACTCAGTAATAAGTTACTGTATTAGCTTCTAGTGCCAAAGGTCAAGAGTTCGGGGGCCTGAATGGCCCCAGATGCCGAAAAAGACCTTAAGCATTCAGATAATATATATCCTTTGCTAAATTTTTTTATCTTGGTCATAGCAACTTATTTTAATAAAATAAGTGACATTTGTATATGAATATATTAGGAAAAATCTGGCATGAAAAATCGTCCAAGTCTACATTTTTTTTTTTTTTAACAGAGTTTTTCAAATTTAAATGTATCAGTATCCTAAACTTGAGTCCATCCTACTATATTCTATCACAATTCGTATCCAAATTGAATATTTTAATATAAAAAATAAAGCGAATAAAACTTTATAGTACTAGTGTAAATAATTTGAATTTAAGAAAAAAAAATCTGGTGTGATTGGCGCACAGCACACAACTTTCTCTTACCTTCGGTAATCGAAAGTTGTGTTCTGTGCTTGTCACACCAGATTTTTCGTGTCGACATATATTTAGTTCCCGGCAGTAGGGAATATTTGAATTCAGATGTAAAATTTATAAGTATGGAAAAATATTTATATTTTGTTACCATGGCAACCATTTCCCCTATCTTCCCTATGAAATACAAGAGTAAAGTGGTCTTCAGAAGATTTCAATTGCAAAATGAGAATATACATTTTAAAGAGCATCTAAAAAATAATTGATTTTTGAATTTAAAAAAAAATCGTTGGAGCAAATTTTGAGAAAATTGAAAAAAACTGAAAAAGTATATTAGTAAAGTACTAGTACTCTTTGGCCGATTTTGATTAAAAGCTTATTTTTCCGGTCCCGGGGGGTGTTTAACTTAAATATAAAATTTCAACCTCATAGCTCAATTCCTTCATGCTTAAAAGTGAACACGACACACACACACACACACACACACATACAGACACACAGACAGACAGACCATGTCGTGAAAACCACTTTTTGGATTCAGGGGTCCTCAAAACGTGAAGATCCATCAAAATCTCGACATCGAATTTTTGACATGAATCCAATACTTTCCCTCTATATATATATATATTACATATATATCATAGGTAAGAGAAAGTAATAAAATTTTATAAAATTTCTTATAAATAAGCATTATTGAAAGGAGATAGATGCTGCTTTAGTGTGAATTTCAAATATAAATAGTAAATAAACAAATTAAAAGGATTTTGTTCCATCCTTTTAGAATCACAAAAAATGGAAAATGCAGCCAGTTAAAAGTTTTTTTTTTTTTTTTTTTAATTTGGGCAACGTTTAGGAAGCAAGTCTTACTCATTCGCGTGGTGTAAATGATCCATTCTTTAATTTTCAATAGTTTTGTTAAGAATTATCCTTTCAATCATGAGAGAGAAGGAGAGTCGATTTTGAAAAATGTTAGTCACAAATAGATAAAACAATGAGGGGACGCTTTTTAATTAATTTCACCCCCTCAGCCTTGGACGGATATACTTATTATAAGCAAAGATAATTTAATCAAAATCATTAGAGAGAAATTTGAGAAAAATTATAAATATTATTGATTTTTTTTTTTTTTTTTTTTTTCTCTCCCCCTTCTCTCCCTCTCCCCCCTCCCCCCCCCCCCCACCCACCCCCCCTCCCTTCTCCCCCCCTCATTACATAAAAAAAATTTAAAAAAACCTTTATAAAAAAAAAATAAATATAGAGTCAACAATCTTTTTTTATCTCTCTTCTTTTTTAATTACCTTAAATAAAATCACCCCTGGGCCTGCGGGGGCGCCCCCCTCGCGTTGTTTGGGGAGGTTGGTACGCTACCCTCCCCCCCCCCCCCCCGGATTGATTTTGTTGAAAAGTTTGCTAAAGTATTATATTGTATTAATATTATAATTAATACAAAATGGTTTACATTTAAAATAAAACTAGAATCTTAGTAGGGTGAGTTGTTTTCACCCCCGTTTATATTTTTCTCTCTTATTTAGTTATTCAATTTACCAACCCTTTCCAATTTGTTAGTTTCACTAGTTGTGTATGTGACCTGACAAGCTGTCTACTGGCCGCTCAAACAGAATCTTTGCCAATTTCTTCTCTGTGGTTTGTATTTTCCCATATAACACCCACGCGAATCGATTCTCATTTTCCTATAGCCCCGCGGCTGTCGACTTGTTATCCACCAGGCCAGAATTCGCGTAGCCTATTACTGTCACGACAGACAGACATCCCCTTGGCCTTGTGTCCACCTTACGACAGATACCCATTTCCGGTCTAATTCCTTCGCGATGATCCCATTACGTGCCGCCTTCCTTCTCTGGTTTTGCCTGCGGCCACGGCCCTTTCCCTTTAGCTTTCCTTCTCATCCTGCACCCTGTTCCTGTTTCCCGACACCCTTCCTATCCAACCCCTTTTCGGACACCGTCGTAAAAGAACAGAATCCGATAAAAGTTGTATAAATTCATCGGGACTGTGAGCCGAGCTGCCCGAGCGATAAATCTTTCTTCTTTTTAAAAGATATTGTTTTTCCTCTGTCTCTCTCTTCCTTAAATTCGTGCCCTCAATCTCTTTCTCTTCTTTGCCCTCTTGTACGCATGTGATATTGTATTCTTCTTTGCCAATATAACTTCCCTTTTTCATTTATAAATATATTATTGTATGAATTAAAACTTTAACGTACGCTTTAGCTTCCATTTAGGCTTATACTATATATATATAAATTATATAGATCTTGTAATTCTATTTAAACAAGATTCTTAAAAAGTGATATATATCTTTTTCCGTTAAAACAAATAAACAACTATACTGTAGTTATTATTTTCTATTTTCTAAATATTAGGAGCTTCCCAATCATATAATTTTACTTTCTCTTACCCTATATATGAAATATATAGAGAGAGAAAGTATTGCGATCATGTCGAAAATTCGATGTCGAGATTTTGATGGATATATAATTTATACATGTTTTGAGGTCCCCTGAGTCCAAAAAAGTGGTTTTCGCAGCATGGTCTGTCTGTCTGTGTGTGTCTGAGTGTCTGTCTATCTGTCTGTGAATAAAATATTGCAAGAACGAAAAGGGCTAGGAGAATAAAATTTTAGATACTCCTCTGTGACGTAACTCGAAGCTTTTGAACAAAATCCACTAAAAGTACGAGTACTTATGTTCTGTTTCAATTTTTTTCGATTTTCTTAAAATTCGCTCCTACGATTTTGATTAAAATTCATAAAACAATTATTTTTTTAGATTCTCTTTAAAATATATATTCTCTTTTTGCCATTGTAATCTTTTGAATGACACTTTACTCTTGTATTTCATAGGAAAGATAAGAGAAATGGTTGCCATGGTAACAAAATAAAAATTTTTCTCATGTTTATAAATTTTACTACACCTTGAATTTTAATACAAAGAGAAAGTTGTGTGCTGTGCGATCAGTCACACCAGATTTTTTTAAATGGTAAAAATAGTAACTAAATAATTGGAAAAATTTTAAAATTTATAATCATAGTATTTTTTAAGACTTCTTATATTTATTTATTTATTTATTTATTCAAAGATAATTGATAATAAAAATAATTATCTAACGAGTGTATAATTAATTAATACTCATATAATTTAGATAAATTATGATCAAGATTGGGGACGAAACTCACACCCTTCGATCATGAAGCAAAAGGTTTACAGCTACTCTAATGAACTTTAAAATTTATTTGATTAATTTTTTTTTTTTTTTTGAAAGTGGCAAGAAAAAGAAAAATTTCAAGAAAAAAAAGGGTATTTTTTATCTATTATGTATATTTTATTTCTAAGCCCACTTAATATTCGGTTTTCGCTTCCCAATATCATAGTATAATATTTTTGAAAGCAATTTCCTACCCTAACCGCATCTTATTGAAGAAGTTCCATAAAGGCACACAAACCAACAGACAGACAACCTCCCAGACCAATAACTCGAGACAATCGTAAATCTCAGTTTTACTAGAACCGGTATATCACTTTTGTCGGACGAATTCATATATAGAAAATCTCAAAGACTTGAATCGTGGCCAAAACGAAGAGAGGAAAAAGAAAAGAAAAGAACTTCGCTTCATTTTTGATCATTTCATCCCTCTTTTTTTTCCCATCTCTCTTTTTCCACTCACAGCCATTAAATTCTAATACCAGACTAATGTAATTTATTCCATCATCGGATAATCGATTTATATATAGCAAAAAAAATCATATATTATATCTTCATATTATTTTTTTAAAACATTGATAAGTAGATGAAGGAACATGATTTATTAAAAAAAAAAAAGAATAATAAATACATTCTTGTAAATAAGAAAAATTTAATTAAATATGTTTTTCAAGAGTGTTTCAAAGAATATAATTTTTTAATATGCATATTTTTGTGCTTATTCATTAACATTTGAATCATTTCAAACAAGAAAATTAATTGTGTTGACTGTCGAGCGTTAATTGGAGTATCGCATTATAATTTCGTCGTTTACGTCGAGACATTTTCGTCTTTTAAACACGACATAGAAGGATGAAGAAGAGAAGAAAAAAAAAAGGGTGCAGGGGTTGGTAAGGGTAGAAAAGTAAGTGGGAAATGTTAGGGTGTGGGTAAGTGGGTGAGAGCGTGATTCGAAATGGAGGGGAAATGGGATCAAAGTAAAGAAGTGGAAGGGCAAAAAAAGAAGGGGGCAAGTAGAAGAAGAAAGTGGCAGGAGAATTAAAGGAGGAAAAGGAGGTCGTGGAAGAGGTTCGGGGAGGTTGGATTTAACCATGGTTCGATATTCTAAGCCTAATGTAAAAAATGTGTTTCTAATGAGAGCTCTGAGAGAGACGAATGGCTCCATACGCCATGGCCCTGAGTGCATTCTCAGATTCTGTTTATCTATCTATCTATATAGTTCTATATACTGTTGTATATATATATATATATATATATATATATATATATATATGTCACACTTTCTTGGAAATAATAGCGAATTCATGTACTCTTATTAGCAAAAGGATTTATTTTCATTTTGGTTTCATGAAGTGCTATTGGACGAAAGAGAAGATTTTATATATAACACACGAATCATATAGCATGTGACAAGGCAAAGTATAGATAAGGCCGAGGGTTAAAGTCAAAATCGGAATGAGAGGGGATGGGTTGATTCAATATATCAAGTGTCTTGTTTGATTTGATAATGGAGATAGCTAGTTGGTCAATTCATGTGCACAATCACATAGATTTTACTAATTCTCTAACAGAAACAAGCACTCTAATAATCTAATTCTGACAGTCACTTACATGTTCCAGGCATCACTATAACCTGTCATTATTATCTATCTTTAGTGGAAGGATTTCATTCATAAAGACCTTAACTATCAATAAATAGATTCTATTAAATTAACGTTCAATGTTAAAATGATTATCTTATGTAGATAATTTATTGATCCAAATGAAATGATTGGTTAATCATTCAAAGTTAGATTATCCAGATTTACTAGTTAGGAATTAGTCAATTTATTAAATTGAACTGATAATAAGGAAAGGAAGTTTTTTTTTTATTTATGCTTTTTAGCCGGGGGCCAAATAATCACATTTTTTGATGATCATATACTGGTCTTAAAATATCAAAATAAAATAGAGTAGCAAAAAATTATCGACAAATAAACCAAGATAAAGAAAATATTGAAAAAACATAGACAGGCAAATTTTCAAAAAAATAAACGTGTAGATTAATAGAAAAATAATATTAAAAAAAAAAAAATATATCGAAAATAAACGTAGTTAAATAAGTAAATCAGTAGAAAGAAAATATCGAAAAGCAAACGAGTAGAAGGAAAATATCGAAAAATAAAAGTGTAGTAATAATATGTATAACGAAAAATAAAAGAATAAAAAAAGATAATATCAAGGTAAATGGGTAGACACAAAATATCTAAAAGTAAAAGAGTATAAAGAAAATTAATAAACTGTTTTATTATTATAAAAATAATATTCTACTATTAAAATATAAATCAGCCGGTTTACCAGCTTTTTTTGCCCCAATCTTTAATCCTCGTATACCAAGAGTCGCGGGTTCGGACCCCAGGCAGACCGATGATTTTATTTAAGCCATTTGGATACCAAATGCCTGGACCCCCAATATGCAAATTAATTAATAACGGTTATCGTCAAAGTCTTATATGGCCTGAGTTGCCGAAAAGACTTAAAAAGAGTGTATGTGTGTGAGAGTGTGAGTTTGAGTGTGAATGAGAAAAAAGTGTGTGTTTAAAAAAAAAATCTTTGCTAGATTAGGTGTAATTATCAGTTATGGCCTCCCCCACTACTTATTTAATATTTACGGAGATATTTTTTAAAGACAGGCTATATATCGCCTGCTGAGAAACATATTGGCGAAAGTTCGAAATTTACCAATTCGAGAAAAGGCGTTTGAAAATTTTATAAACATATACAGTACATTTAAACAGCCGGGTAACAAATGAATAAGCCAAAATCAATACCAAAGAGTGGAAATATATTTTTGCTACTTTGGCACACAAAAGAGAAGACGTTTTAAAAATGTTTCGTATGCTTAACTCAAAAATTGAATTTTCTGACTTTCGTCACTCTGATTCTCAATAGGCGATATAATTATGTATATATTTTTTCAATAATTTATTACATTGTTGGTGAGGTAAGATATGGTTTTTTAGTCATAAGAGTCACAATATAATTAGAGACTTTCTGCCAGCCAAAATAATTAATTATATTATATAAACAATTGGAGAGGGGTCTAATAATGTTTGTTTTATTGACCAAGTGAGGGCGATTCTATTTACTTACGTGTGGATAGTTTGTATTGCATCCCCTAATCATTATCTAAGCTCCCTTCGTTCTACCTCCAGGCGATTAGTTTACCTCGAAAAGGAATTTCTTTCAGGACATATGTCTAAGTAGATTGTTGTTTAGGGTTAAGAAAGAAGATACTACAGTGAAAATTTTTCTATTATTTGAAACTCAAATATAAAATTGATATATGACCCCATTCTTTGCTAATAATTAACCTTTAATAATAATTAGAAGGAGGAAAAATAAGACTTCTTTCGGGCCGTATTTTCGCATTAATATCGACGAGAACTAAACGTCACCCATCTTCAAGACCTATATTATCAATACAACCAATACAGAAAAACTTTATTAACTTCCTTGTAAAGAACTCTTTATAAGGTCTTACTGATTGTTGAGTGTGGTACGGAGTATTGGACGTCGATATTAAAATAATTCGGGCTGAAAGAGGACTTATTTTATCACCTTCTAATTGTATTACGGCCTTCCTCCATATTGTCTTTAACGATAATAATAATTTATCGGTTATATGGCCCCGAAAAACGTGTGTGGAACGACCCCTTTCTGCCAATGATATTAATATTATTAAACATTCAAATGGTCTCTTCAGTCGAAAAGGAGAATTTAAAATAATAATAAATATTTATTCAGATGAACATTATTCCAAATCTGGTGTGACTGGCGCACAGCACACAACTTTCTCTTACCTTCGGTAATCGAAAGTTGTGTTCTGTGCTTGTCACACCAGATTTTTTGTGTCGACATGTATTTAGTTTCCGACAGTATGGTACATTCGATTTTCAAGATGTAAAATTTATAAGTATGGCAAAATGTTTATATTTTGTTACCATGGCAACCATTTCTCCTATCTTTTCTATGGAGAACAAGAGTAAAGTGGTCTTCAGAAGATTTCAATCACAAAATGAGAATATACATTTGAAAGAGCACCTAAAAAATAATTGATTTTTGAATTTTAAAAAAATCGTTGGAGCGAATTTTGAGAAAATCGAAAAAAACTGAAAAATTGCATCAGTAAAGTACTAGTACTTTTTGGCCAATTTTGTTGAAAAGCTTCGTGTCACGTCCCATGGGGGTGCCTAACTTAAATATAAAATTTCAACCTCCTAGCTCTTTTCGTTCTTGAGATATTTTGTTCACAGACAGACACACACAGACAGACAGACAGACCATGTCGCGAAAACCACTTTTTTGGATTCAGGAGACCTCAAAACGTGAAGATCCATCAAAATCTCGACATCGAATTTTTGACATGAAACCAATACTTTCTCTCTATATATATTAACATATATATAGAGGAAGAGAAAGTAAAAACAATACCAATATATTTATAAATATATAAATACCTATATAAGAAAAATAATCAAAAGGAAAATTTACTTTTCCCTTACTTCCTTTAGTAAATTAATCCTACTTTAGTACAATTTGCACCTCTTGAACTTTAGAAATATATTTCTGTTCAAATGGTTAATTTTATTTCCTGTTAATTATTTTGTCAGTGGATTATATATTTCCATTGTTTTATTTTTTTGACAGATTCATATCGACTAAATAAATGACTTTCCATTTTTATTAAACTTAATTTTCTCAGATCTTCTAGTTAGTTTCCTTTTGTCCGTTTCTACTTTTAGCTTTTCAATTAAACATCCAGATTTTTATTCTTTTAAACGATATCCTCCTCAATTTCCTTCTCTTTCCTTAGATGTTCTTACTCAATCTTTTCACGTCTGGTTCGTGCTTTCGTGCCCATCTCGTTCTTTCCCTTCCCCTTTCTTCAGGGCCTTACCGAGTAGAGCACTAATTACAAATGGTAACCAAGACAGGGGCGCTTGGTTATATATGCGTAAAAGAGGAAATTAAGAAACTGATTTCCGAGACGTTAACTTTTCGGTTTTAAGATTAGAACCGCATGCAATTTCGCATAAGCAATTTTAAGAGCATCCGTCAACCATGCCGCGCGTGAGACTACTAATCATTGTTTTCCATCGTGGCAGGAAATTAGTCACTAAATATTTCATTTGAAATTAACTTGTAATCGAAGTGAATGAGGGCATTCTATCTCCAGGTATTGTGACAGTAGAGAAAAAGAAACAACCCTATTAGAGAGAGATTATTTAAAAAAATATCTAGCATTATTAAAAATTCACAAAATCAAATTTCCTTCTTTTGAAATTTAGATGTAGTCTAAATTGTATAGAAAGCTAGAGGGTCTGATGAGAACAATAGTCGCCAAGATTGTTGCTGTTAAGTAATGCCACTTCAAATGGTTTCCTCATGGGTAGTTAGTCATATTTGATAAGTTATAATTAAATATTATATTAAATATTAAATATTATATAGATACATGTACAGTGAGGGACAATATTAAGACCACCCATGCCTTTTCCACTTGTGATTATTTCATTGTTTTTAAAAAAATATTATATAGTCTATTTTATAATGGAATCTTTCATGGTTCAAACCTATAAAATTTCTAATAAAGATTTTCATTTTATTTTAGAAAAACAATGAAATAATCACAAATAGAAAACCCATGGGTGGGACTTAATATTGTACTTCACTGTACATATGTTTTTTTGCAAGAAAAAATTGTATCTGCTTTAATGTATTTTTAAATACATCTATTTTGATGTAGATTATATGCAGAAATAAAAAAAAATTGTTCTAAAATTTAAAATTTAATTAGGCCTAATCTAAAAATTAATTTTAGCTAAATAATTTTAAAAAGCTTAATAAATACAATATTTTCTAAATAGATTGCTCATAATTCAATTAGAATTAATTTTTGGGCACTGTTTCTATAAAAAATTACACATCATTTAAAAATCAAGTAAATTATTACAAGTGCTTATAAAGGGGCAGGTTGCAAGGATGATCCAGCCCCATTTGTTCTGTTTAAGCTTAAGTCTGTTGTCGAGTTTAGGCCAAATCCCTTCCAGAGAAATGTCTCATACGTGACCCATATAATTCTACTTTACAAGATTAGAGGACTTATTCTTGGCCATAATAAAAGCATCTATATTTATCGTTTTATGTATACGACTTCAATATATCTTATTTTATATATTAGATAATATTTTTCAAATAAAAAATTCACAAATCGCACAAGTTGTTTGAGAAAATAAATAATACATTTGAAGTTTTTTTTATTCAAATAATTATACTTGAAGATTGATTTTGAAACTTCAAAGTCCAGGGATCTAAATTCTGATCCCTAGGCAATCGGTTGAAAATTTATATAATTCAATTGAAATAAATGTAATAAATATTTAGGCGGAAATTGCAAAATTGGCCTGAATAATTAAATTAATTTTTAAGTGAATTAATTTTAATCAAATGCGAGCCCGGTAGACTAGGCTAAATAAATAAAAATTTGCCCCCGGGGGGGGGGGGGGGGGGTGGGGGGCCGCCCCCCCCCCCCCCCCCCGGGGGGGGGCCCCCCGGCCCGCGGATTTTTTTTTATGGAGTGGGTGGTACAATATAAATAGGCCCCCCCCATATAATAAATAAAAAATGATAGGGGGGGGGGGGGAGAGGTGGGTGGGGGTGGTGGGGGGGGGGGGAGAAAAAAAAAAAAAAAAAAAAATAAAAATTTATATAAACATAAAAAATATAGTAGGTTATAATAAAAATATTTCTATATAAAGCAATTTGGGGAAAAATACTTCATCAACTGTAAATTTTGCATTTCCCATGAAATCGTACGTGTGGCATTTTCTACTTTATTTAATTCAAAATAGAACTAAGTTGGGATTTTGAGAAAAAATAATGTGATTTAGCTGCTTCTAAGTGAACTCAAGAAAAATTAACCCTTTTTTGCTGATATAAGAATAGGCTTCAAATATTTGCATAACATTTGCTTGTTTTTTATCGAATCGTTGTTAATTAATCAATATATTTTTTAGAGTTTTCTATAAATCAAAATCTCCACAGCCATCCATTATGGAGTGCACTGCCGTGCTGAATGGCAGTGGGACATCTCTCCCTGACAAAAGGAGAGATGCTCCAATGATATTTTATGAAAGAGGATTAAATTTCCAAACTATTGAAACCTTAATAAGTCAATTCCATCTATTGTATAATATTCTACAGACATTTTCCTTAGATGGGCATTCCTCCCGGAATTACATTATATAAAAAATACATTGGTAATACTAATTGCCCAAAGTCTTGTTTAATTTTTTTATATTACTATCATGCTTAGACCAGAAATTCAAACAACTCCAAAATATCAAAAAAAAAAATCTGCTAGGAGAAATACATAATAATAAATGGTTTTAATAGGTGGAAAGTATTATATTCAATTAATTAACAAGTATTGATATCATGGGTAATGTTAAAGTCTAAACTCTCTTCTAGAAGGCCTAATCAAAATAGCAAAGTTCTGAACCATATTCATCTATTCTTTCATTAAAAGCAAATCGTAAAATATTAGAGAATTAAATTCGTTTCGTTATATAAAATTATTAGATCCATATCTTTAAAGCTTGCAAAATGGCTAGTTATAAATCAGAAATTCAAATCCCTAAAGTGATTTCAAAATATCTTTTAGCCTTTTATCATATCTCCGGACACCTATATACTTAAATTTCAGATATCAAAAAAAGACAGAAATATTTATTATCTATTTTGCAGTTAAAAAGATATGAATAAGTAAGAATTAGTAGGAAACATCTGGCGAGGTCCCTTGGATGCTCTTTTCTGCCTGCTTTTTACTCATATACTTTCTAATACAATGAATTTCTATTATTTACATAAAGAGACAGGATCATATCAATTCCTAGTAAGATGCTCGCTCGCTTCAAAGCAGCCACGTGGGTCGTAAAGCAAATCAGGAATCCATTAGACCAAGCTATAAGAGCTTTTCAGATCTCTAGGGGACAAACTCCTCACGGTTGTAATATCTTGAGCAATATTAAAAAAAAAAAAACCGTAACAATAACATTGACGCCAAAATGGAATCTTCTTATGGTACGAAAGGGACTTAAAAAGAAAAAGAATCTAAATGTAAGTTTTTTTTTTACTTTATACTTTTTAAAGAAATATACCTAAATGTTTTATTTCGAAAATTTTTAGATTAATAAACTTATAAAAGGATTATTAACAGAACCTGGACATTTATGACCTTAAAAATTATGATCTTAAAAAAGTTAAAATATGGCTTTTAAATCAAAGAAGAGCAAAGTTGTGTGAAGAGTATTCTGCCATATTTTTTAAAACAAATAAATTAAGGAAATTATATAATACCGGTATATAAAAAAAAAAAAAAAATACAAAACACATCCCATGGGGTTAACTATCAAATTTTAGCCTGGTATATTTTTCTTTTATTTTGTTATATCGACTTTTTTTTGCAAAGAACCAGACTCAGAATCAATAGGCTGAAAATTATAAATCCAATTTTTTTGCAGTCTTAATACATTTCTGGGTTCTAATAAGTCTGATTGTTTCAAATTGTTGAGATTGCTCTTGGAACAATCCTAGAGATAAGAGCAAGCAAAAGCAATGGGAAAGCTTTCAACAAATAAAAGTAAGGTCCTTAAGGACTGATGATGGATTGACCCAGAATCAAATTTATTTTCCATACCAAGAGTTCACAGTTTGAAAGAATTTGGGCTGTAAATTTTGTTCAAATTTTTTCAACATTAAAAAATCAATCCTAAAGCCAAGTGGAGTGGGTTCCGACCAAGGGCGGATCCAGAGGTGTTTCTCGGGGGGGGGGGGTAATTTGGAGTGACTCGTCGCACAGCACACTATTTTTTTCTTAATTTCGGTAATTTAAAGGCGCATTCTGTACTTGTTTGCCAGAATATAAATACAAATCAAATTTTTAAGTATTAATTTTTAAAATTTTACGTGAAAAATAAATTTTTTTGCAAAAAAAAGGTATTGTTTTTAAATCTCGGGGGGGGGGTAATTACCCCCTTTACCCCCCCTTGTATCCGCCCTTGGTTCGGACCCCAGGCAATCGGATTCATTTTGATACCAAATGGTGTAAATAAATGTGCGTGGATAATTTATACCGTATTGTTATATATATTTGTGGATCGTTTAAAGTCCAATATTTTTTTCAGTCTTTTTGGCACCTTAGGCCATATAGACATATGCCCTAAGAAACCGAAAAGACTTGGAAAAAAATTATTAATAGGCCCTAAAACATTTTCAATTATAGTCGAGAATTTTAACAATTTTTCTAAAAAATAATAGAAAAATGTACTTAATATACAGTGAGAGTTTTATTTCATTTTATCAATAAAATATTAAATTATTTGTTTAAATAATCATATTTGTGGTTGATAAACAATTTACCCTGAGTGCATTTAGTGGTTTTTCAATTAGTATTTCAAATATCACAATGTTTGGAATTTAGCAAAGATTCATATTTATATTTATTATTATATAAAAAGTACATGGTTTTTGTTTTACAAAATGGATTATTTTTATTGTTTATTTTTGAGCTCCTCCTAGACTTTAATAATAAAATAATATTAAAAAAAAAAAACCTACTTCGAAGATTTATAAATTCATTTCATGAATAATAAAAGTGAGAATTCAAAGGTAATTTTGGAATAAATGATAATTAATAGATTTAATGAGGTTTGGGGTTTATGTCTTCGTGCAAGGAAATAGTTTCGTTAATCCGAATATAAGCCTAGGGTATATGAGCAATAATTTGGACAATTAAAATTATTTTCTCAATTTATATTAATCTCAAAGAGCATTTTAATATGAGTAATTAAAAAACAATATTTTAAAACATTTTATTTTGAAAGGGCATTCGGAAGCCTATTTCAATTAAGTTCTTTATTTGATTTACTCTTGGCTAATTTTTCCTAATTCATTGTTGGTGTAAATATAGAGATACGATGAGAGAGAGATTCTGCCAGCGTGTCGTATATTAAATTAAATAAAATCATCGGACTGCCTGGGATCCGAACCCGCGACGTTTGGTATACGAGGTTAGCACGCTAACCTCTACACCAAGCCCCGAGGGCATGTAAAATTTAATGGAAATTTATATTTTATTAAAACTTCAAAAGAATTTTTTGGCGAAA
>JAKCPI010005468.1:0-81851 GCA_023213315.1 Euborellia annulipes
AAGATCTTTTTCTAAGGTGTGGTCTTAATGGCCTGAGATGAGTAAAATTCTTTATAGGAATAAGAGTCTCCAGATATATAAAAAAAAAAAATCTAGAAAGAAAGGAGTTTTATCGGCATCTGAGGACGTTTAGAAACCTTTTTGTAGCCTTTTCTCTCCGCCCCTTCTCGTCTCTATTTTTATAATCTATTTGGTATTTAAAGTAATTAAAAAAAAATATTACTGGAAGCGAACCTCTGATTGAAATTAAGATGCTACAGTCCAGGAGCAAAATTAATTAGACAATTAATAATACAATTATTAATACTTGAAATAAATATTTAAAAAATTTTTTTTAGAAATTTAATCATTCAAATTTATGCAAAGACATCTCTCAAATTTATTTTAAATTATTGACTACTCTGAGAAATCCAAAATCTTATATCAACTTCAAATGATGTCCGCACCAATCAAGGGCGGATACAAGAGGGTGGAGGGGGGGCTAAAGGGGGTAATTCCCCCCCCCCAGATTTGAGAAAAATATTTTTTTTAGGGATAAAATTTTATTTTTAATATAAAACTTTAAAAATTAATACTTAAAAATTTAATTTGTATTTATATTCTGATAAACAAGTACAGAATGCACCTTTAAATTACCGAAAGTAAGAAAAAATTGTGTGCTGTGCGACCAGTCACACCCGATTACCTTCCCCCCCACCCCTTCTCTCGAGAAACTCTTCTGGATTCGCCCTTGGCACCAATATCATTTCAATTATAAAAATTATTTTTTCCTAGGCTTCGACATAAACTCTTTCCCTGTTCGAAAACTTACAAATACATTTTTTAATTATTATTTCCTGCATTCCTTCTAGGTAAAATCTTTTCTCATTCTTTATATTTTTAAACCTTATTATTATTTTTTAAATGAAGTCACGAAGTCATAAAGAAAATTGAATTATTTATAAAAAGAAAGAGAAGGACTTTTCCCTTAATAAGACCTTGTCTAGCTAAGCTAGGCATGTCTATGAAAAATATCTTTATTTTCGAAGCGTGGGAGGCCAACGACCTAACGAAACATTAATTAATATATAAACTCCCTTCCCCCACCTATGCATACACACAGTACAAATACAAATACACACACTCTCTCTCTCTTTCTATCATTTATTTTAACAAAATTAATATAATTGATTTATCCGATGTAAAATAATTTAATCCCCGTATGAGGATTATTATTTAAATAAATCTTTTAAGCCACGAATTACACATTGATATTAAAAGTAATTAAATTTTATTTAATAATTATTATTATTTGAATAGAATTCCATTGCAGCGTAGTTTTCAGACTGGCGAGACATCTACAGGCGAGAGGCGCAACTCGCTCTCGCTTGGGTAGGATTTGGCGCCAAATAAAAAAAGACATTTATTTTTCTTTTTTAGATTAATGTTGTTGTGGTTGCTTGATGATATGATCACGATCAAGAGAAAGAGAGAGGGAAGAGCCCTGGAGGCTGGGAAGCATTTTCTTGACCTCACGATTCTTCTCTCAACATTTCCCTCATCTCTAATCTTCTTTTTATTTTCATTATAATATCATATCCATTTAAATTAATTTAAATATTAAAAAAAAATTACATATTTTTTTTTTCTCATAAAAAATTGTTCTTGTACAATTTTATCCGAATTTATTTATGGGCGAAATCCACCACTACAATTATTCCCTGCACTGATGATGAGCGATGTCATGAAATTGTAAAATAAAATAGTGATGAGAGTAGATAAAGAAAAAATAATAATAATTAATTCAAAGTCCTGGGTTGACCGAGCTGCACCTCGGTTTTTTTTTTTTTTTTTTTTTTTTTTTTTTTTGAAAAATTGGAAATAACTAAAAAAGTAAGTACATCAGTAAAGTACTAGTATCTAAAGACAAGATAGAACGGAAATTATTTTGTATACCGGAAATAGTAAATTTTTAAAGAAAATTAAAGAGAATTTGGAGAAAATTGAAAAAAAAAAAAAAAAAAAAAAAAAAAAAAAAACCTATTGATAAAATAGTACATCAATAGAGTATTAATTCCCGAATGTTCCCCACAATTTCATATTGGTACCGAAAATAGTAGACTATAGGCCTATATTTAAAATTTGAAAAAATCGTTGGAGTCGTTTTTGAGAACTGATGTGCTTACAAACATACATTGCATTGTTCAGGCGAATTTGAGCTTTTTTCTCTTCTCTCTTAAATATATATATATAAAAAATATAGAGTTAGTGTTTTATTTAAAAAAAATTCGTTTAATAGTATAAGATAGGATTAAAGGTGAGATGTTACTTGGAATCAGGTACAGTCGGAGCCACAAGTGCCTGATGTGTTCGAGACTGAAGACTTGAGCTTAGGCAATCAAAATGCTTAGCCGTCAGAAGTTTTGTCTTAAGAGTAGCTTTTCACATTCAGTTTCATTAAAAAAAAAAATGCTTTATTTTATTTTAAAAAGATTGGTTTGATAGACTAAGCCCAAGGTTCCTCTCTCGAGCACATCAGTCACTTGTGGCGCCGACTGTACATCCATTTATTAGAGAAATCGTCATTTTCATTATAGTCATAAGATTTTTGTGAACCAATGACTGATGTAAATAAAACTTTATTTTTAAAGGTGCGGGGCGTGCTGGTGATTTGTGCCAAGGGTCGCGGGTTCGCGTCCCGTCCCATGCGACAAAAATTTATTTAAATTGTATTGTATTGGCTACCAATCAATTTAAATAGATAGGGACAAGGTCTAGATGCCGAAAAAAAGACCTTAAATGGAATTTAAAAAAAAAGGAGGGGACGAGTAGTAGATAAGAAATAAAGCGTTATTATAAATACTCATTACAATAGCAAGAGGCGAAAAATACCGTATTTTGTATAAAGAGAAGTTTGAATTATTTTTACTCTGTAAAAAATTTGTTTGTCATTTAGTATGGGGTGTTTTTTTTATGAAGTTTAATTTCTCCTACAAATAAATTGATATTTGCCTAAACATTGACTCTTTTTTCTACCATCTAAAACAACCCCATTCGATAAATATTTTGGTTTTTTTTTTTTTTTTTTGCCTTCGATTTACTTTCTCTTACCTATGTATATATGTAATATATATATAGAGAGAAAGTATTGGATTCATGTCAAAAATTCGATGTCGAGATTTTGATGGATCTTCACGTTTTGAGGTCCCCTGAATCCAAAAAAGTGGTTTTCGCGACATGGTCTGTCTGTGGTGTCTGTGTGTGTGTGTGGGTGTGTGTTCAATTTTAAGCATGAAGGAATTGAGCTACGAGGTTGAAATTTTATATTTAAGTTAAACACCCCCGGGACCGGAAAAATAAGCTTTTAATCAAAATCGGCCAAAGAGTACTAGTACTTTACTGATGTACTTTTTTCAGTTTTTTTCGATTTTCTCAAAATTTACTCCAACGATTTTTTTTTAATTCAAAAATCAATTATTTTTTAGATGCTCTTTAAAATGTATATTCTCATTTTGCAATTGAAATCTTCTGAAGACCACTTTACTCTTGTATTTCATAGGGAAGATAGGAGAAATGGTTGCCATGGTAACAAAATATAAATATTTTTCCATACTTATAAATTTTACATCTGAATTCAAATGTTCCATACTGTCGGGAACTAAATATATGTCGACACAAAAAATCCTGGTGTGACAAGCACAGAACACAACTTTCGATTACCGAAAGGTAAGAGAAAGTTGTGTGCTGTGCTAGTCACACCAGATTTTTTTATTTAAATTTGTATTAAGGATTTTTTCGGCATCTAAAGTCATTTAGATCCCAATCTTATTTATTTCAAATGATTCTTAGACAATTCAAATAAAATAAATTTTTCTCGCTTGGGACGGTAAGTGAACGGGATGAGAATCGTCTTCTCTCTTTGTCTTCGACTTGTTTGTGTTGTTATAATAAAAAAATCTCGACATCGAGTTTTTGACATGATCGCCATACTTTCTCTCTCTATATATTTCATATATAGGGTAAGAGAAAGTAAAAATTAAAGAAAATTAAAACGCATAGTCTTTTGTTTTATGAAAACCGATAGAAGACAATTGTTGTGATTTTCACCAAGGATCGGATCATCCCTTAAATGTAATCAATGCCCATTGAATTATTTGATGATTAAAGGCATGATTTGAGCGCCGGCACTTCCCAAAATTTCACATTAAAAATGGGATTATTTTTTTTAAAAAAAATCATCAATCAAGTATTTTTAGACATAATCCTTTTTCCTATGCTAATAGCCGATTTTAGTAACAAAAGCGAAGTCTAATGTGTCACAAAAGTCGCAGGTAGGCGACTTACTGACTTTCCGGATGGTCCTTTTCAGGAACAATGCAATTTTAGGCGAAAGTCTTTTAGGGTTCCGGGGCCAGCTGGGTGAGCTTTTAACAAAACGTTTCAAATGGAGGAGATCACAAGCAAGGCTTTTTTTTCCAAACAATTTAATCTAGTGTAGATGTCGGTATATTTGTAATAAAATTTTCTATTGTTATTCTAATTGAATAATTTTCGAGAAAATATTAATATTCAATAAATACCTGGATTTGAACTTAACAAGTCAAATATATTTAACAAATTTGTATGTATATTCGTAGGTGGGCCAACGCATAGGTCTAAACTAAATATTTTGTGATGTATCCTATATTAGAAATATCTTATCTGTATTTTGTGAAAATTGGTATTTTTTATTTATTTATTTCTTACAGATATGATATCTATAGCGCAGGCCTCGTAATAGCTTTTGTTTGTATGAAGTAAATTAATATTTTATAACAATTAATAGAAAAGGTGAAAATACATTAAAAAGCACAAATGAATTTTGAGAAAAAATTCTAAAATTTGATGTTACTGGGTCACTATTAAGAAAGAAATGCTTCCTGTATAATTTCCTGTTTATATTGATTTTTCGTTCAAAGTAATAAATCACGAATCTCCAGAGTTTCACTTGGTTTGTAGAAACAGCTAGAGCGTATAATATTTGAATGAAAACAGGAGGTTTACTCAGATTTCTGTTGCAGATGTTCAGTTGATCAAGAGAAAAAATAATTTTGTAAAAAATTATAGTCGAAGATTTTTTTATTTGGAATAACGACTAAATTGCAAATTATACAGTTTCGGTCATTTATCAGACCCACATAAACAATGGTCAACTAACACCAATGACAGCCTGATGATGGTCAGATAAATGACCGAAACTGTAAAATTTGCAATTCAGTCGTCATTCCAATAAAAAATCTTCAACAATAATTTTTTACAAAATTATTTATTCACTTGCTCGAACTTCGGCAATTGAAATCACTACTTCTTTCTTCGTATTTATTCGATTTAAAGTCGTGAAGAAGTTCGATTCCCGAAACAGTGTGTTATGGACTTGCAAAAACCAAAACTTAATTACTCGGAAAAAAATCTGGTGTGACTGGCGCACAGCACACAACTTTCTCTTACCTTCGGTAATCGAAAGTTGTGTTCTGTGCTTGTCACACCAGATTTTTCGTGTCGAAATATATTTAGTTCCCGACAGTACGGTACATTTGAATTCAGATGTAAAATTTATAAGTATGGGAAAATATTTATATTTTGTTACCATGGCAACCATTTCTCCTATCTTCCCTATGAAATACAAGAGTAAAGTGGTCTTCAGAAGATTTCAATCGCAAAATGAGAATATACATTTTAAAGAGCATCTAAAAAATAATTGATTTTTGAATTTTAAAAAAAATCGTTGGAGCAAATTTTGAGAAAATCGAAAAAAACTGAAAAAGTGAATCAGTAAAGTACTAGTACTCTTTGGTCGATTTTGATTAAAAGCTTATTTTTCCGGTCCCGGGGGGTGTTTAACTTAAATATAAAATTTCAACCTCATAGCTCAATTCCTTCATGCTTAAAATTGAACACACACCCACCCACACACCCACCCACACACCCACCCACCCACACACCCACCCACCCACCCACAGACAGACCATGTCGCGAAAACCACTTTTTTGGATTCAGGGGACCTCAAAACGTGAAGATCCATCAAAATCTCGACATCGAATTTTTGACATGAAACCAATACTTTCTCTCTATATATATATTACATATATACATAGGTAAGAGAAAGTAAAAGCAATAAGTGTAATCAAAATCGGAAATCGTATTTTGGGCCCACTCATCGAAATCATACTCTCGCAAATAATACAATATATCTGACACTTGTTTAGCTGGATCTTTTGATTACGTAGCCCGATCCGCGAGCTTGAAGGACGAAGACATCACCTTTGGACACCATCATAATAGTTGACACACAGTGGCGTAACCAGGGGGGCGAGGGGGGGCTCGAGCCCCCCGCCCCAAGCGCATTGAGCCCCTTGGCGCCCCCCCGAAACCGGCATAGGCGCCCTACGGCCTCTAAGATATAGCCCAGCGAATGTGATTTTATCATATTCTTTTCATCGATTGTCTTAAAAAATTGATTGTTTTCTTTTAAAATTATATTACAACTTGAATTCTACTATTTTAAATGAATTTAATTCCAAAAATAATAAATAACGTATATAGAGGCTTTATAATTAAAATTTTTTTTATTTTGCAATATATAAGCCTTAATTTGATGTTTTATGGCTGTGGAGATTTACTCAGGATTCGTATAAGCCTTAATATTGAGGCGAGCGTGGCTTATCGGATAAGCTGAGGCTTAGTAATACGAGGTAAAATGTCACTCGAGTTCGAACCCAACTTGCCGAAAAATTCAACCAAAGTCGAACGTCTCTGCTGGAGCAAAAGGGAGTACACATCCCCTCCAATTCCAGGCTCTTAGGGCCTGAGGGATGGACATAGGAATTCAGGGGTAAAACATCACCCGAATTCGAACCATTCCTAGATCGGGGGAGCACAATAGATCTGATCTAGAAGGTCGCAGTGCAAATAGAAGCCCCAGAACAACTAATCAATCAATCAATCAAGCCTTAATATTTAATTTTTTTGAAATTCAAAATTTTTTTAAGCATGAAGGAATTGAGCTGAGACTGAAATGTTATATTTAAGTTAAACACCCCCCGGGACCGTGAAAAGAAGCTTTTAATCAAAATCGGCCAAAAAGTACTAGTATTTTACTGATGTAGTTTTTCAGTTTTTTTCGATTTTCTCAAAATGAAAGGGCTTTTACCATTCTTCAGGCCCGCCCGAGCCCGCCCGGAATTTTTTCAAACCCGCCCATTCCCGCCCGAGATTTAGTGAATGAATGAACGAATGTCTAGCAATTTTTAAATAAAATTTCATTTGCATGCCCGTCGAAATAAAATACTCAATTTTAAAAAGTTTTTATTCTTTGATATTTTCCCGAAAACTGAATAGTTTTGGAAATAATCACAGAAGAAAACGACATTTTTCGTAAAAGCAAAGAAAAATCAAAACAAAATCATACAGGCGTCATTAAAAAACATGTAAATATAAACAAATTCGCTGAGAAAATTACAGGATGTAAGAAATTTGCCCGCCGAAGGCGAGCAGAAGGGGAGTCCAGGGGGCGGAGCCCCCGGAAAATCGGCGCCCTAGTTGAGCTTCGCCCCCCGCCCCTCAAAGGCTGGTTACGCCGCTGTTGACACATTTTTGAGATACTCATCGCCTGCTGATTTTACTTATCCTTCACTTAACAGCCACTCTGTCTAATATTTATGAGAATTTTAAGCACAGTGACCATGAATAGTGAAGAACGTCCTTCGCAAAAGAAATAATAGGTTTTATTTGTTAATGAATTTTTTCATTTCTTCCTGACTGCATACAAAGAAATTCGAACGACTAATAGAGCTTTTGAATGATAGAGGTTGAGAAAAGACTTATTTAACGCCAATGTTGTCCCAGTTTATATTGTTCCACATAACACCTTGTAGTTTATATTAAGAAATTGTTCGATATATACATGGAAATATGTATGATGTTTTTAATTGGCGAGTCAGAGAGAGGAGGTTCTCTGGTCTGGTTGCTCGGCGGCAGCTGTTGAGCAGAGAGAGAGAGAGAGAGAAGGGGAGAGCAAGTGAGAGAGAGGAGGGATAGGGAGCCCCGATTGTCCCGGGATGATTGATGATGTTGCCGTGAGATGGGGTGCCCTTGTCTTGTCGGGTGAACAGCCTGCCAAGGGCTGTTGCGTCGAGGGTTCTCAGCAAGGAGCAGTTCCTGGACCTCAGCATCCATCCACCCCCGAATCTCTCTCTCTCTCTCTCTCTCTTGCTCTACGCATTGCATCACTGCGATGACGCAAATCCGATCCGATTCTATTCACTCACCCCTTCTCTTTTCTCTTCTCTCGTTCTCCTTGCATGTTTGCTTAATACCTTCTTCCTTTGCCAGACTCTCTTTATTCCCAATAAAAATATTAATATTAATTTTTTTTTTCTAAAAACAAAAATATAATTTTGTTTTGTTGTGTTGTTGTCAGTGTTTTGGACGAAATATATTAAATAACCACAAACATAATAAGCTTGAATTATTAATCCAAATTTTCTTGAAATGTTTATTGAATTTATTTAGATATCAACTTGAGTAAAAATCTCTTAAAATGCTACAGTAGAACCTCTGATCGGGACCGAGACCCTTGCCGGATACTTTTTTGACCAGTTAATCCGAGGTTTCGGTGAAAAAATGATTCAACCTACATATTTAATCAGGTGTCATGATAAACAACAAATAAAATTACAACTCATTTTATTGTGTAAATATGTAGAAATCTCAAGCCTCTGTATTAGAAAAATAGACTGGGAAGCAAGCGAGTAAACAAACTCTATAACTCCTTCCCCTTCCCTCTTCACCATCTGAACGAATATATTGCATAATGATGATTTGAAATAAATGGTACCGGTAAACTAGTAAAAGTGAAAAAAGAAAGTTTATAGTTCAGAGGTTATAGGAGATGACTGGAGAAATTTTCTTGGAGTAATAAATTTTGAGTTTAGAATCAAACAAGATCTAATTCAGTGGTAACATTTCCTTGTTTTTCGACCAATTTAAATCATATTTCTAATAATAATAATAATAATAATATATGAATATATTATTAGTATTTTGGAGCGATTGTGAATGGCCGGCCTAAAACAAGTTTCGGTTTCGGTTACAGTTTCGGTCGAAACTAAGAATGAAGTTTCGGTTTCGGCTGAAAATCTTGTTTCAGTCGGACCCTAATAATTATCAATAAAGAACCCCCCTCCCCCCTTCTATCTAAATGTCCAAAATAACATAAAATCTTGAAATTATAGCTTGCATTATTAAACATGAGAACCATATTTCGTTTTTGCCTTTAATTATAACAGCTCAATACTAGACTAAACAAAAAAGACAATTGAATAGATAATATTTAATAACAGACCCTAGTAAAATTTTTTTTAATAGAAATAAAATCAATTCTCTCTAAAATTTTTGTCTTTATCTAGAGGCCTACTGTTAATAATACGAATAATAAAAAAAATAATTTCTCATATCGATTTATGCCAGGTTATACTCTAAAGTTCCGGAAATTGTTTTTGTTTAAGGCTCAACGGTTGGGTTTGTCCGACCCTAACTCATTTATAATAAAACATTTTTTTTAACCTCTTCAAATTTTCAATACAACATTCAAAGAAATATTAAATTGGATAAAACATCAATGAAAAAATTTCCTTAATGGATGATAATTATTTTTTAAAATTTTATCTAATATCAAAAAATAAAAAGCCTTTTGACAGCTACCAATGAATAAACGAGCCTATGAAAAGAGAGTTGAAATTTAAAATATAACAAAGAAATCTAGAGTTAAATTTGATATATTGTATATACTAATATATTAAAGTATAAATTACTAGATGCTCTGAGAAAGGCCAACTTAAACGTCCGTAAGATCTTCAAGTAAATGAAAATTTATATGTACTTGAAGTACATCAAAGCACCTGGTGAGCTGATCGTTTTTTAAAAAATCCCTAACCAAGTAAAAATATGTTTGAAATCACGTATTAGAAAATTATATATATATATATATATATATATTTTTTATTAAAAAAATAAAACATGTTTTAGTCCAATGAAACAGGATCAATAGAGAAAGGGCGAAGTGAGTGAGATGTGTGAACGTAATTCTGTCATCAATAGCGATCTATAAATCCCCAAATGAATGGTTAACATTTATGTTATATAACTATAAGCTAAAAAAAAAGCTGAACAGCGAGAGCGTAGAAAACATATTCACAGATCGTGTTGGGTTATATTAACGAAATGTTCTCGTAATATTATAATTCGTGTCAAGGGAAAATCAATAATGCGAGAATGATATGAATTCCAAGAAAGAAATTTTACTTAAAATAGCGTCTCAAGGGGGAAAATCAATTTAAAATATTATATATATAAAATAATTTTAATTAAATACGGTACAAATTGAACACTGGGTTTTTGTTTCAATGGTTTATTAATTAAAAATTAACACTTAATACGTATTTCGAACAATTACTTGCATCATCAAAAGTGAGTGTTAACATTCTAATACATGAAAGTACCAACATTTATAGGGCCTACTGTTAATAAATAAGAAATTATATATAATATTTAAGATATTATATATATCGCTTATGTAAGCCACGAAACGGAAATTTATATAATAAATATTTAATTATATAAATTATATACTGTATATATCAGGGCCGGATCTAGGGGGGAGGGCAGTGGGTGCATGTGCCCCGGGCGGCAGATATCAGGGGGCGGCAATTAAAGAAAGATTTACTAAAAAAAAGGTAAAATGATATGAATTTTATATTGAAAATTTTAAGGATGGGGCGGCAAATTAAATTTTGCCCCCCCCCCCCCTAAAAAATCTCCTAGTTCCGGCCCTGGTTATATATATACACTAGAAGAAGTGGTACTGCAATATATCAAAGTAATAAGTTTAGCTTACAAACTGACCGCTATATAATTAAATCAAATGACATATTAGAAATTAAAATAATAACAATATAAGTAATAAAATAATAATAATAATAACAATAATACTCAGTATAAAACATTTTTTCTTTTACCACTTCTTCTATATTATAATATATAATGCCCTCGGGGCTTTGTGTAAGGGTTAGCATGCTAATCTCGTATACCAAAAGTCACGGGTTCGGACCCCAGGCAGTCCGATGATTTTATTTAAGCCATTTGGATACCAAAAGGCTTAAATAAGAATGCCTGGATTCCCAATAGTTATATTTAAACATACAAGTATCGTTTAAAGTTTTAAATGGCCTAAGTTGCCCAAAAGACTGTGTGTATGTGTGACAAAAAGTGTGAGTGTTAAAATATATATACAGGGTGTTTCATAAGTCAGTTTACCGAGTAAGTGTATTTGTTGTTTGTAGATATGAAACAAGAACCAACGGTCAAAAGTTTAAATCTTGTAAAATACTTTAATTAATAAAAAAATCATTTTGTATTTTTTTCCTAAAATAAGTGTATATCATCAGATTTTTATATTTATAAATAAAGCTGATAATATTGTAATAAATACATACATAATTAAAATTAAACGATTGGAAAGAGAGAGAGAGAGAGAGAGAGTGAGATTTAATATGGCAATTTTTAACGACAAATTACAAATTTTGTTAATGCGATTCGATTATTAATTTAATTTAAATTAAATCTGCAATTTATTAAATCTAATAGATAACTAAATAAGTAGAAATATTTGGATTTGAATTTAATTATTAATATGAGGAGGGGATCTGCATTTCATTATCTAAGCGCTTAAAATATTCAAATGTAATTATATTTTATGAATATAGATTCGATATTATCTCACCTCGGTAATTATCTTCAATTATTGGTTTTTATATATTCTTTGATTAACTAATGCATTTATGAATTTTGATTTTTTTTTTTTGGGCCGGAGATAAATAAAACTGGAGGCGAACAGAAAAAATTTTTATATATGCAGCTCATCATTATTATCTAATTTTTTTTTTTCAAAGCGAGTCCTTTTATTACAATGGGACATTATTGGCCTAAGCAGGGCCGTTGCCAAGAAGGGCATGAGGGTCCAAAACGCCTGTCCCGAAATCCGAAATAAATAATAAATAAATAGAAATATAGATACTACTTCTTGTTAAACTTTAAATGTTGTTAGATATTTATTTACTTCTCAAACTCCGAACAGGGTTTCCCAGTTACAGGGAGAGTAGGCATACATTATATCCGCCGTACAAAAAGAAAACAAAAACAAAAACCAAAAAATAAATAAATGAAGTGAAAATATTCAATGCAAAATAAATTATACATAAGAAATAAATATCCATCATTAATTTCTCTATACCGAAAGTCCGCACTTCCTTGTCGCATATTCAGAGATCATTTTAAAGAATATTAGCCAATAATTTATAAACTTCAAATTTATTCATCTGGCAAATGGAGGAGGGAGGTTATGGCCTAGATCAACCAACCCCCCACCCCGAAAAAATTTTCCGGCTGTAGCTCTGGGCCTCCTCGAAAAGGCGGCCAAAAAACCTCAACATTCCTTTTACTTCTTGGATTTCCCCTCAAATCCAGTAAGTAATTAATTTTAATTAATTAAAAGACAATTAAATTTTATAAATGAAATTATTTATTAAGTTCTAGAAATTCTAAATACGATTTATCAAAAATAAAACCTAGCGTAAAATTACTATGTAAAATCATCCACGCAATTCTCGGATAAACGTATAATTTGAAATAGAAAATCCAGTCAAGTGGTTTTGGAGTACATGCGCTACGAACAATAGTTCAAATTAAATGCTCACGAAATAATATTCTCTGGATAAACGTATATTTTGAAATTCAGATTTCGAATTTGCAGATTGTTTTTTAAGATATTATTATTATAAGAAAAATTGAAGGGGGGCCTGGAAAGGCCCATATTTTCTCAATTTTTCTTGGGGCAAGAAGATTTCTGGGGGGGGGGGGCGGCACCCCCCTAGATACGCTCATGTTTCTAAGCTTTTACTTGACCCTTCAAATTCTTCAGTAGTTGAATACACAACTAATTTCCAATTTTTTCAGGATAAATGGAATTTTCTCAATTTTCCTCACCTCTAACTATTATTATTATTATTTTTCTTCAATTTTCTAAAATCTCGGACAGTCCTGGAAGAATGTAAGAGCACCGTCATGATAAATAAGCGGAGAAAAAAAAGAAAATAGAATGCGAAATAATCCCACTGATATTTTCAGAGAATTTGTAGAAAAAATCAAAGTTTTTTTATAAAAAAAAAAAATTTTTTTGTGAAAATGCTATAACTTTTTTTTTTGGCTGGGTCGAAAAATCTGAAAAAATTCTCAGACTCGTTTTCAATAGGGTATAAAAAGATAACAAAGTTTCAGCCAAATCAAAAATGGTCGGGTTCAAAAGTGGTCGAGTTGGCGTGGAATGCCCCATATATATTAGTTAGAGCTCTTGTCAGAAGAAAATTGTTTTAATTTCGCTTTCACTAAAAATATATTTATAAATCCCGATCCGCCTGTGAATCCGCCAATGCACTGTCTGACTACGCGATCGACTATTTTATCTCCTCGCTATGAATTCTAAGTCTCTAAAAATTAGGGCATACATTTTTTAAACGGATCTAGTAAGGTTGATTTCTTTTCAAATTGCAAGAAGGGAGGGGAGATAAAACTCGGCCACCGGACCCTCGACCTGCAGTTTATTTGGTGCAGGTCGAGGGTCCAGTGGCCTGATGCAATGGACAGCACGCCTATGCCCCGGAAAGGCTGGAGATCCCGGGTTCGATTCCCGGGGGCCATGGGATGTTTGGCTTCACCAATAAAATAAACAACACTCACAGGCTTGTTAAATAAGTTTATAGATGACCATGTTCAATGTTATGGAAAATCCAAGTTTTTTTTTTATTATAGAAAATATTTTCTATTTTCATTCAAAAAAAATAGTTCAAATATATTTGTTAAATAAAGAATCAAAATAATCATTTATCAAAGGAGATTTTTCTTAATTCAATGAATAAAAAAGTTTTTTTTTTTTATACAAATAATAATAAATAAATATTTAGATATTTTTAGTTGAATAGTTTTCCTGTGAAATGTGGCTAGATAATTAATCACCCGTGTGTCAGCGGGAATATTGTTATTTAGGACAAGGTGACCTGGCTTGGGTGAGATCAGGGCCAATGGACCACCGCCATCTGTTCTCTGAGAGAGTCGGAGCACCCAGGGCCATAAATCCTGCTCCCTTGACACGGATTCAAAATAATCCCTCTCTCTATGATCAGCGAAGAAGAAGGTGACCGGGGGCATCCCCGGCAGTCGACGGTGTGCTCTCACTGCACCACGCTGTTATTAATGGTGTGCCGGCGTACTATGAATGAATGGCGGCCGCTCATACGTTCATTATAAATGATCGCCCGGTAATGGAGGACTAATGATGGCCAAACAATGCCGGGCCCACTCTCGCTTTTCTAATTATGAAAATCATTACATCAGTCGGTTCGGGACTCTCGGCTCGCGCACATCGCATGCCGGCCTCTCTGTCTTAGTGCTTGTGGTCAGTTAGTGTTTTGTGTTGTGTGATTATTTGTGTAGTGACAAATATAAACAAGTGTAATTTTAAAAAAGCATCTAGTTCCACCAGTTTCCGTCAGATATCGTACTAATCCCATTTGCTACGACAAACAGCGAAAGCTACAAACAACATATAATGAGTTTTATATTTATTTATTTTTTTAATTTATTGAATTAAATAATTTTTATATTGTTTTGTGATTGTTATTTCACCCATTTTTATTATATAAAGTATCAAGTTTATTTGGCGAGTGGATTGGTAGCGCACTCTCTCGGCTATTTGTGGAACTATCAACGACGGCCATGTTGTTTTCCATCCCTTCGAAGGGGGAGTATCAGCTGCTTAAAGGGGTGGCAGTCGATCGAACGGCATTACCATCCCCTCCTCAAATGCGTATCCGCACAATAGAGAAGCTAGCAGCCAGCTGCTGCCGCCATTTTTATAAGGGATAATTAGCTCCGAATTCTCTACACCCGGGTAGCTATATTTTTAAAGTAAAAACTCTCAAAAATGGATTCAACAATGCGTATATAAATCGATTCAATACTTCTTTTTAATGGAAGATTAATTAATAAATGAGAAATTGTATACATCACTTTTGGGTCTGTGAAAAAAAAATTAATATTTACTAAATATTATAATAATAAATTAGTATTCATAGTAGAATATGAAATTAAACAATAGAGGTAAATTTTTAAAATTTATTTTTTCAGGCCTGAATATTATCAAGCCATAAGATTAAATAAATTTTAATACCCTATTTAATTCTGTTGTTTAATTTAATTCTTTCTTGAATATTCCAACAACAGAAGTAGAGTACTTAATCAGTTTTTAGAGTATTAACCGAAGAATTTTTTTTTTTATAGTTATCCAATTTTTTTTAATTATATCTAAATACCCCCTCCCCGTTCGCCTTCACCACAACTGCACATGTGGGGAGTGACAAATCCATGAAAAATGATCTCTGAGAGGGGGTGGGAGTTGTGGGATGGACAATTTAGTTGACAAACTCAAATGTCGAGTGTCTACTGCACAAATCTTGTAAATGATTAAGTTAAAGATATATTTTTTTTTGTATTTTGTCCAATATGACTGACTGAATTTAAGTGGATGAATTATCAATTTCATTATTGTGATCTTTAATAATAAATTAAAAAATTAGATTCACACATCCCTGAACTCGCAAATATTCACTGAAATTTGTTCACTTTCTCTTATATACAGTAAATAAGAAATAAAAGTTATAAATACCTTGATAGGTATATTTATTTCATTAAGAGAAAGTAAAAATTATTTTTCTTTTATTTCTTAACTCTAGTGAGCGAATGCAAGGCGACATTGAAACAAATATTGATCTGTTGACATAAATATTAAAGAATGACAGACAGACACCTTGAGGCAAGGTTAAGCATCAACACACTCGACGTGTCATCAAACTCGACGTCTTCTTGTCTACTTCATACATAAATGGACAAGAGTATAGTACAAATACACAAAACAGTTGGTTTTTAATTAATCATCTCCTCTTCTGTCTGTATTATTGTATGCAAGGGCGGATACAAGAAAGGGGGAAAGGGCGGATCACCCCCTCCCGAGATTTGAGAAAAATATTAAATTTTATTTTTAATATAAAATTTTAAAAATTAATACTTAAAGATTTGATTTGTATATATATTTTTACAGCCCTTAACAATAAATGTAATATTGCGATATTGTCAAAAATCCGATTTCGAGGTTGACGGGAATACTCGTTTTGACGGTCTCTGATTCCAAAATAGTGGGTCCCTCAAAATGATCTGTCTGTGTGTGTGTTCAAATTCATTTCGACACAAAAAATCTGGTAAACAAGTACAGAATGCAACTTTAAATTATCAAAAGTAAGAAAATAGTGGTGCTGTGCGACGAGTCACACCAGATTTCACCCCCCCCAAAAAAAAAAAAAAAAAAAAACTCTTGATTCTTTGTTTTATAGGCTTGATTTATATCCTAAAAAAAAAAATTGCATTAGTTTTGGAAATCAGTTAAGAACTTAATTAAAAGAATTTCAAGTAAGAGTACAATCATATTTACCTTTTTTTTTTTTTTACAAAAATTTGAAGATTTTCTCTCTTCACGTTTTTCACACTTACACTAAACACTAAAAGAGTTATTTTCATTTACTACAAAAAAAAATGTATGTAGTAAAGATAAATAACGAGAAAAGTAAAAACAGCAAGGTTTAAATTTGTTATATTAACTTTACCTTGCTTAATATAAATTAAAAAAAATATTTTCCGTAAACCGGGAGTCTGAAGAAATGGTATCAGTGAGAGTGAACGTGATTTTTTGGATTACAAGCAAACGAGTGCAGCAGGGGCTAACCAGAAAGAGATCCTACCTAGCCTAACACAAAATTCGAAGACAATAGAGAGAGTTTTTGTAACCCCGTCTCCACCATCAGATCGGTGGAGCCCTCGGGTTCCTAGCCTCAAGGATTGCAATTTGAAGCCTCCAGGCTATTCCTGGAGAAACTGCATCCCTCCCTGACTCGCTTTACTCATAGAGCCACCTCAAACCCGCCCTCAAAGATACAAAAACATATCAGACTCCCGAATGCGTCAACCAAAGACGTCTTTTCGCAAAACACAAGAACACTTGAGAACCTGGGCTTCGATCTTTCCTTCAGATCTGGCCGCATCTCCTTATGAATTGTTCATGGAATAAAATGACGAGAATATTTTCATTTTACTTACCCTTCAGGGGGTTGAAGGTCACCCGAAGCTCCTTGCCTCCTTCAGCTACTCAGCTCGAATCCGAAATGCACTGAAGAGACACAAAACCTGCAAAAAAAAAACATCTTTAATAATCACTTTTCACTTTTTTATCAAATGATAAAAAAAAAATGTCCAAAAATAATTTGTATTTTATCAAAAAGTATCATATTAAAGAAATATTTGCTAAGCTTAACTCAAAAATCTGGTGTGACTGGCGCACAGCACACAACTTTCTCTTACCTTCGGTAATCAAAAGTTGTGTACTGTGCTTGTCACACCAGATTTTTTGTGTCGACATATATTTAGTTCCCGACAGTACGGAACATTGGAATTCAGATGTAAAATCTATAAGTATGGGAAAATATTTATATTTTGTTACCATGGCAACCATTTCTACTATCTTTCCTATGAAATACAAGAGTAAAGTGGTCTTCAGAAGATTTCAATCGCAAAATGAGAATATACATTTTAAAGAGCATCTAAAAAATAATTGATTTTTGAATTTAAAAAAAAATCGTTGGAGCAAATTTTGAGAAAATCAAAAAAAAACTGAAAAAGTACATCAGTAAAGTACTAGTAATCTTTGGCCGATTTTGATTAAAAGCTTATTTTTCCGGTCCCGGGGGGTGTTTATCTTAAATATAAAATTTCAGCCTCATAGCTCAATTCCTTCATGCTTAAAATTGAACACACACCCACACACACACACACACACACACACACACACACACACACACACACACACACACACACACACACAGACAGACCATGTCGCGAAAACCACTTTTTTGGATTCAGGGGACCTCAAAACGTGAAGATCCATCAAAATCTCGACATCGAATTTTTGACATGAATCCAATACTTTCTCTCTATATATATATTACATATATACATAGGTAAGAGAAAGTAAAAATTGACTTTCACTACTATGATTCTCAGCAGGAGATATTTTTTAGTAAAAGAATTAAAAAAACATTAAAATCTTTGTGTTATAGGGGATGGGGAATTAACCCTCCTGGTTAATGCCTCCATACGTCTACCCCTTTAAGAAAATGCGAGCCTTCACCGCGAAATTACTCTCAAAATAATTTGAATAAATTAATAAATCATTATTTTAATTTTTATTTATTTTGAAACTATTTTATTTTAATTTTCAACCTTTAATTCACCCCTGTGTAAAAATATAATAAGAAAATTATAAAATTATAAATGATTGCCAAAAATATAGGCCGAATCAAATGAATATAATGACTTAAGGAATTAAGAAATAAAAAAGTGAATAATTTTTTTTTCAATGACACGTACACTCCCCCTCCCCCTTTCTTCAGCTTATATTCTCCCTCTATCCTTGGTAAAATATTTAATTTAATATTCAAAAGAATCGTTTTTCGCAAATTATTTGTTTTTATCATTTTTTTTTTCAACGATAAAATGCATGTTAATTACCTTTAATAAGACAGTCGAGAGGGTGGGTCGGTTGACGGTGTGGTCAGGGTGAGTTATCACTTTAAACACAATTTAACAAGAACAGCTTCGACGCCTGCAGTGCAGGCCACGCGCTCGACTGAACCAGAGAGAGACTTGTCTCTCTCTTTGTGTAGGAATAAATAGATGAAAATAACAATTCCCTTTTTATTAAAAAGTAAAAAAATTCCTTTTGCTCTAATCTAACTATATTTAGAGATGGAAAAAAACAAACAAAAAAACATCAACAAGCGATTTGGAATATTCATAGGTCTTTCTTTAATAACCAACCCTCCATCACACCTAATCAACCCTTAATATAATAAAATAATAATCAAGAATATTTTTTGAATGTTTTCTATTTATTTGGCTTATTTTAGTTAAAATAAATTAAAAAAAGATTTTTTCATTTTTTCAACCCCTAATCCAATCTTATTAAATAAAATATATGTCGATAGGCCTATATATACTGTATATTTATAAATATTGTCTGTTGGGGTGCAAGGGCGGATCCAGAGGTGTTTCTCGGGGGGGGGGGGGGTAATCTGGTGTGATCGTCGTACAGCACACTATTTTTACTTAATTTCGGTAATTTAAAGGCGCATTCTGTACTTCTTTGCCAGAATATAAATACAAATCAAATTTTTAAGTATTAATTTTTAAAATTTTACATTAAAAATAAATTTTTTTTCGAAAAGAAAGTATTTTTTTCAAATCTCGGGGGGGGGGGGGTAATTACCCCCTTTATCCCTCCCCCTTGTATCCGCCCTTGTCGGGGTGTGTGTATTGTGAGAAATTTTAAAAAATTAAGAATTGAAAACTAGTATTTATTTTCGAATTGACGAATTGATGAAGCCCAAAAATAAACGTAGGCCTACTTTCAAATTTTTTTAATAAAAAATCAAAGGAGTGCTGGCCTTTTATTCCAAGGGTCGCGGGTTCGGATCCCAGGCAATTTGAGGATTTTATTTAAATGGCTTAAATAAGAATGCCTGGACCCCAAATAAATATATTCCATAAAATAAAATATTTCGTTTATTGATTAACTCAGACAGTTGTATTAGAGATCAAGAGGCACGCTTCCCGTTCCAAGCGATGAAAATTTTTCTAAATTATAATGAATACTAATTAAATTGAAAAAATGGGAACAAGGTCTAAATGGCCTAAATTAGTGCTTACTAAACTTTTTTAAGCTGCGGACCCCTTGGAATCCTAGTCAATATCATTCAGATTGGATAAAAAACTATAAATTTTGAATTTTGTATATTCACACACTTACTAGTCAATGCATGCATATACTAATGTTAACAGTAAAAGCGTGAAAAAAAATCAAATAGGCCCCTAACATAATTTCAATTTTTTTATTTTAAACACCAACGCAACGACAAAATTTAAAATGCTTGAAAAATAATTAAAGCGTTAAATCAATAGTCTTATCGTCGCATAAGAACCAAGTTGTTCTAACTCTGTTATTTTTTTATTTTATATTGTTATAACTCCAAATTATATATAATTTATTTAGATTTAAACTATTTAGATAAAAAACTTTGAAACACATAACCGAGTGTATTTTCCTTTATATACCTTTTATATATAATTTCTTATTTATTAGTTATTTATTTATTTAATCAAAAGGAGGTAAAGCTTTACACTAGCAACTTTTGTCACCAATATGTAATTTCAAGGTGAAAATCAATATAAAAAAATAAAAATTTTTAGCATCATTTTGAACATAATGTTCTACGTGTATAATATCAAATAATTTCAATTTCTGTATGAACTACAATTAAAATTTTAATTATAATTTTATTCCATTTTCAAACCAACCTTACCAAAAAGAGAACCAAGTGTCTCTTCTTGGTATCTAGTTAAATTTTATTATGATATTAATATAAAGATTATTAAAATTATTTCATTTGATTGCAATATAAAATGCTTTAATAATTATAAGTTTACATTTAACAAAACATATGGCATAAAACGTGTTTGTATTTAATAAAGAAAGATTTTTATATAAACGTGATAAATGCTCCAAAGCAGGTAAATAAATAAATACATGTGTTTACATTTAATAAAATACTCAAACGATGACACATGATTTGAATGATAAACATTTGAAAGGTTTTATTTTACGTGAATTGCACGTAAAAGCAACGATGATAATTTAATAAAAGGTGGGTTCATTGGTTAGACGTTTATAGAGAAAAAACGAAGTTTTTTTTTAGATTATTAATATTTTAAATCAATTTATTCGACAAAAATTCTCCCACTATTAAATACTACTAAATGTAGTACTAGAGTGAATTCGGAAAATTCGGAAATAAAATTTAAAGATTCATTTTCAAATTCTATGCGTGTCCAGAAGCAATTTTAAAATTTTTTGTCTTTTTTCTTCTTATACTAGAAGTTTTTTTTGCACTGTAGTGTAATCCAGATCAGCAGTCAAATAAGGGCAGAGGTGGTGGAGGATAACTCTCCGGGGCTCGGGCCCTTTAAACTTATCCAAAAATTTTTAATGAAAAAAAATTAATAAATTTTTAAAGATAGTATTTAGAAATATTTATTTTTATTAAATTCTGAAGCCCCGGGGCCCGGTAAGGCTCTCGGCGGCCCAATACTTCACCAATATAATGAGAGATTATTAATTCAATTTTCCCATTATTTTAGTCATAATATAATTGCAAATATATAATACCAACGACCTTTGAATACATCCAATGAAAGGCAATGCAGCCTGAACTGATTTTTTTTTCTTTCTTGCTTGACCTTTATCTGCCCTTACTAAGATGCTTTGAATTTTGTATTTTTTTTTTAACACTCACACTTTCTTTCACACTCACACTCACACACACATTCACACAGTCTTTTCGGCAACTCAGGCCATATATGACTTTTACGATATCCGTTATTGATTTATATACATATATGGGGTCCAGGCATTCTTATTTAAGCCATTTGGAATCCAATTGGCTTAAATAAAATCATCGGACTGCCTGGGGTCCGAACCCGCGACGTTTGGTATACGAGGTTAGCACGCTAACTTCTACACCAAGCCCCTAGGGCGAATTTTGTATATTGAAAAAGATGTATATTTATCAAAATTTGAAAAGAAAAATTCTCACGCTGTAATAATTATAGATAAATTTCTAATAGGATTTTTATTTAATTATTGATTAGTACAAAGCAGTTTGGAAAATATGAATTTTTTCTAATCTTTTTTAATATTACCAGTGAAAGGTAAAAATAATTTTTTTTTTTTTATACCTTCAAATATAAAAATTATTTTTTTCAACTGACTCAAAATGATAAATTAGTTTGAGATTAATAATCTCAAATCAATAAAAAATTCATGTTTAAGGAAGTGAGAAAGAAAAAAAGAGAGAAAGAGATAAAAATAAACGATAGTAAAAGTGGTCAAATACCCCTATTGTCAATCATTTGGAAATTAAGAATTTCCGGCTTTTTTTTTTTTATTTTAATTAATTCCATTTTTAATTTGAAAAATCATCTAGATATGACTTACTAACTATAATCACGTGATTATAAAATTAAAAGCTTTTAAAAAGTAAAAATTTTAAGAGATTATGCTTGTTTGTGATTGAAGTAATTTCGTACAAATAAAAGGAGATATCTTCTTTAGAGACAGAATCAAATTAAACTGTTCGTCACTTGGGGCATTTTCTTATTTCTTGTTCCACCCCTAGGAAAGAATCTCATCCCCCCTAAGATCGATTAAAAAAAGGAAGAGATAGTTCTCTTAATAAGACATGTCATTATTTCTAGAATATATTGTTTTTAAGATCGTTAATGATGTGGATGCTGAGTGCAATTGGTCCTGCGGTGGCAGACATCTCTCGAGACGCATTATCAGAGCAAGCATTCACTAGATCAATACAAGAAAGTGACGCGATGACATCCGCTGGACGCTGATTAATGACCTAAGCGTCCTCAAAGCTAAGATGCTCCGAAAAATGCTCCGTTTATATTTACAACCGATAAGAAACGATCCAGCCTGCTTTGTGAGGGGGGAGGAGGAGAGGGTTCAATTTCAAAAGAGATATTAAAGGAGAAAATGTAGCCTACAAAAATATCAACTTTAAATAAAACTCAAAACCAAGGACTCAAGAATTTTATTCGATGGGTGGAGAGCATGGATAAGGAAGGAAGAAGCGTAGATTAAAGGACGTGGTAGAAACTACAGTCAGGCTTGGATCAGTTAGCTCGAAGCCCCTTAATTTCAGTGGGGTCCTTGGGGGGGGGGGGGGGGGGGGGGGGGGGGGGGTTCCCCCCCCCCCGGCACAAAATAATTTAAAATTTTTTTTTATTTTTAAAAAAAAAAATTTAAAAAAATCTTTCTATAAAAAAATTTCACTTGAAAATTTCGTCTGTTGGGGGTGGGTTGGTTTGTTGGGGGGTGTGGGGGGGGGGATGGTTAAAAAAAAAAATATAAAAAAGAAATTTACAAAAAAATATATAAAAAATTAAAAATTATTGTTTTTATAATTTATTTGTGCCGAAAAGACTGTGGGTATGTGTGTGTGAATGGGAAAAAAGTGTTTTTTATAAAAAAAAAAAAAAATTAATTAATTAAAATATCTTTTGGCCAAATTTGAGTACCTATTTGTAAGTAAATTGAAAATTTTAAGAAAAAAAAAAGTTTATCCTCTCAAGAAAAAAAATTTGTCCCCCCCCCCCCCAAGAAAAAGTTGAAATGACGCCATTGCTTACTTTTCGAACTATGAACTCGATGACAGAACATAGATTACACGGAAGGGTTAACCGATAAGTGTGAGCGTCGAAGAAGACCTTCAAGGAAGATAGGAAAAAATCTTTTCAATATGCAACTGAATGCACTTTAATTAAAAAAATCTTGGACATCTGAGACCAATATTATTTTTTTAAATCAATTGATAGTTATTATATTAATAATTTGTAAAAAAATTTCCTCGCTCGAGACGAGAAGCAAACCCCTAGCGAAGATATGAGATCTCTAATCTCCACTTTTTTTTTTTTGGAACGAAGTTCTTTAACGGGGCTTACGAAGGGTGAATTGGGAGAAAATGTGACGTAACAAAAAGGCGTTCCTAACAAAATGCCGAAAAGACTGTGTGTATGTGAGTGTGAATGGGAAAAAAGGATGAGTGTTTAAAAAAAAAAAAGATTCAAGATGTATAAAATCTGTGGATAATATTTAGATTTTGTTACCCTAGCAATCATTTCTCCTATATTGACATTTGTCATCATTTCTAACCTCTCGGCCATGGGGAGTGATTTTATTTACTTTATTATAATTTAAAATACAGATTCTGGGAAATTAAGTGACCCAGATATTTCAATTAATCTCAATAGGTTGACTTAATCTCAAAATAATTATTTGCTAGTATCGTGTAATTGATAAATGATGTATTGATACAGGAGAGGAGATAATTTCCTTCAATTCATTCATTAAAGCCGGTCATTTATAAACTTGCGGAACATATGCTCGGTTAGTGAAGGAGTGGGGGGTGGGAAGACTCCCTTGTTTCGACCGACGTCACGTTCCATTCAGATTAAGCACATTTTTGAATATTTGCCTATTTCAACCTTTTAAGTGTAATTGGGTCATTTCTTTGGGACTTTTTACTTTCTCTTACCTCTATATATGTTAATATATAGAGAGAAAAAGTATTGAATTCATGCGAAAAAAGCGATGTCGAGATTTTGAAGGATATACACGTTTTGAGGTCCCCTGAATCCAAAAAAGTGGTTTTCCGACATGGTCTGTCTGTGGGTGGGTGTGTTGTTCAATTTTAAGCATGAAAGAATTGAGCTAGGAGGTTGAAATTTTATATTTAAATTTTATACCCTCCTGGACTGGGAAAATAAGCTTTTAATCGAAATCGACCAAAGAGTACTAGTACTTTACTGATGCACTTTTTCAGTTTTTTTCGATTTTCTCAAAATTCGCTCTAACGATTTTTTTTTTAAATTCAAAAATCAATTATTTTTTAGATTCTCAATAAAATGTATATTCTCATTTTGTGATTGAAATCTTCTGAAGACCACTTTACTCTTGTACTCCATAGAAAAGATAGGAGAAATGGTTGCCATGGTAACAAAATATAAATATTTTGCCATACTTATAAATTTTACATCTTGAAAATCGAATGAACCATACTGTCGGAAACTAAATACATGCCGACACAAAAATCTGGTGTGACAAGCACCAGAGAAAGTTGTGTGCAGTGCGCCAGTCACACCAGATTTTTACATTTTGAATTCAAATGTCCCCTACTGTCGGAAACTAAATATATCTCGACACAAAAAATCTGGTGTGACTGGTCGCACCTTTGGTAAAAAAGTTAGATTCTGTGCGACAAGTCACACCAGATTTTTTTAATTACCCAGAAAAAAAATAAAAATTTTAAAATTAAGAGTTGATATTAGTGTAAGATAAAATATAAATTAAGCTTAACTCTAAATCGTTAAACGCCTCACCAACTTTGATAACATTTTACTTGGTATATTATAATACCAAATTAAAGATTATATTATCTCACGCAATTATTTATTATTGCGTGAGTAAATTAAAAATTTGTCCGAAGAGAGACGGATAACATTGGCTGGTGATTATAAATAGAATTAGCATGCAGACAAAAGAGTTCTTAATAGCTAGATCGCAATCGTCGGTACAACTGGTCATCTAATGATCTGCGCTGCTTGAGTCCAGACAACACTTACTTCCCCCACTTCGCCTTCAAGGATTTTATCAACTTATCTCGTTGATTAATGGTAATAATCAATATTAAAACACCTTCACACTTTTTTTTCTACTCACTCACTCCTCAATCAATCAGTACTGAGAATGATAAGCCAGGGCGATAAAAGCGATACTTTTTAATGAAAACTAAGGACACGATGCTTTTTTTTTTTTGTTTGACGTCTCTTATTTGAATATTCATTTTTTTCCTCTCTGTGTTGAAATAGGCAGGAGTTTTTTTTAATTAACGTTAAATATTTAGACATCTCTCTGGCAATATTGACTTGTCTAAAAGGTCATTCAGTTCGTCAGTGATTTCATTTCTCTCACGATAGCAGGACCTTCATACATCTCCTACTTTTTAGTCTTTCCATCAAGAAAATTTAATAAAAATATTTTTTTTTTTTTTAATTAAAATCAATATAAAAATATTCCGGATAACACAAATTGTTGTTAAGGCGATTTGGTTTTTTATGGTCAAGCAGAATCAAACAACCAAAAATTCTTAAGTTTTGTCCGATTTTCTTTAAGTTCCGTAATTGAAAATTGTGTTCTGTGCTTATCGCACCAGATTTTTTGTCAATATATATTTAGTTTATACCGATATATTAGAATTCACGATGTAAAATTTATAAACATGAAAAAATATTTATATTTCTCTCTGTAATTGGAGTTAATCTGTTGAGATTTTTTTTTTAATTCCTTTATTTACCGGCTGTCAACCCCGAAGGCATTCAGCCCTCAATATTTTTTGGTTACCATTTTGTACATATAAAAACATATTGATAAATTCATAATTACAAGAATAAATTATATAAACAACACTTTTACAAATAACATGATAAAACGAAACTTATATAAAAATCTGTTGAGATAGGAAAATTAAAAAAAAAAATTATTACCATCCCTACCATATTCCTATCTTTCCTATAAAGTACAAGAGTAAGTTTATATTTAAAATGTTGTATAAGGGGCCATCCATTAATTACGTCATACCTAAAAAGGGTGGGAGAGGGTATCACCAGAATGTGACATTATGTGACAAGGGGCAGGGGTGAAAAACCTTGTGACGTCACATTTCAAAATTCGAGATGCCCAAACGCGAAATTTATAGGTGAACAAAAAAAATTTTTAATATTTACGAACGCAATCTATATTTTTTAATAGTGGGTCCAAAGTCGATGGACACAAGATGATTAATTTTTGTATTTTTAATTAGCATAATTAGGTGTCTATTATTGATAAAATTGGAAAATGTGTGACGTCACATCAGGGAGGAGGGATTTTTAAAAATGTGACAACCTGTGACAAGGACGGGGGGAGGGGTTAAAAAGTCTTGAAATTCGTGTGACGTAATTTATGGATGGCCCCTAATGAACATCGGGTTTAGACAGCAAATTGTTTTTAATTTTATATTACAACTTTACCAATACTTTTAGAATGCAAAAGCGTTACATGGAAAATGTTTTATTCTCTCTCTCAGTGTTATAGAATAGAATCACCTTTTTTTTTGTTTATTGTTGTAACAACGTTCTGAAATTAGAATGATGCCATCATAATAATTCAAATACAGTATAATACTCGTAATTTATAAATGTCAAAAATATTTTGAAAAAAAAATTTTTTTTTTTTCAAAATTTCATTGTTTTTATTTTTAATCTTAACTTCAATTTTGGAGACTTATACGTTGATAATAAAATAAAATAAGTGGGCCAACCTGCCCCGGTCTCCCCTACTTTACTGATGCACTTTTTCAGTTTTTTTCGATTTTGATTAAAATTCAAAAATCAATTATATTTTAGATTCTCTTTAAAATGTATATTCTCATTTTGTCCTCAAAATTGTTTGAAGCACACTTTACTCTTGTAGTTAATAGGAAAGATAGGAGAAATGGTTGCCATGGTAATAAAATATAAATATCCTCCCATGTTTATAAATTTTACATCTTGAATTCTAATATATCGGCAGAACTCAAAACATATCGACACAAAAAATCTGGTGTGATAAGCACAGAACGCAACTATCTTTTACCAAAGGTAAGAGAAAGTTGTGTGCTGCGCGTATACTTTTTGGCCGATTTTGTTCAAAAGCTTCGTGTCACGTGCCAGAGGGGTGCCTAACTTAAATATAAAATTTCAATCTCCTAGCTCTCGTTTTTCGTTCTTGAGATATTTTGTTCACAGACGACAGACACACACAGAGAGAGCATTTTGCAAAAACCACTTTTTTGGATTGAGGGGACCTCAAAACGTGTATATCCTTCAAAATCTTAAGTACCTTGCCCAGACGCTCAAATAGCTTTGCAAATCGTCCATAAAGTACTAGTACATTTACTAGAGGTACATTTTCAGTAAATTAATAAAGGTCTCAAAACTCCCTTCAAGGATTTTTTTTTAAATTCGCAAATCACTATTCTTTTTGATAAATTCTGTAGAATGTATATTGTTACTTTTTTTTTAAATATTTTCCCACAGATAAATGAAGCAGCTTAACTCCACATTTTATTTAAATTGTTGGAAGAAATATGCGTAGGTCTATAAAATTTGATAATAAAAAAATACTTGGTTAAATTGTTAATTGTTCTTTCTCTCTCTCTCTCTCTATCTAACGGGATCCCTCCCGAAGGTAAAGTCTGTTTTAAGTTCCTAAGCCCAAAAGGCAGACTCTTAAGCAAGTTGCAACATATCCTGCTGCCAGCAACCGAGTTTGAGTGCAGGTGATAAAAAGGGCTTCCCTAGTTAGTCCCTTCTACAAAAATCCCCTCTTAATATCATCGTCAGCAAGGCTTAGGATCAATTGAAAGAATTTTTCCATCCCTTGATTTCTTTCTTCAAATTATAATTAATAAAATTTTATATAAACGTAGTCTAGCTTTCATTGTTTTTGCAAATTGAAGAATTTAGTAAGGTTTCGATAGAGTAGGGACAATTTTTAATTTAATTAAAAATTTTTATTACAATTATTTTTCAAAAAATATAAATCCTCAGTGTAACAAGTGTTAATATTAAATCGAGCAAAAAAAAAAAAAAATACTAATAATGAAAATTTTTTTAATATTCTTATTCTTTTCGGCATCTCAGGCCATTTAGACTTCATCATATATTTTTTTTTAAATAATTGGTAGCCAATATAATTTAGAAAAATCTCGACATCGAATTTTTGACATGATCGCAATACTTTCTCTCTCTATATATTTCATATATAGGGTAAGAGAAAGTAAAAATTTGATCGATCGGAACGAGAAGCGAACTTCTGACTCCAAGCACAAGGGGGCGAGATCTCTACCAAGTTCAGTAGCTAAAACAAATCCAAATATTTGATTGAAAATTAATGAGTGATGCCGAGAGAATTATAATCTGAAACACTTCTATCACGGAAAAAAACAAAAATAAAAGTTTTATCTTTTTCCAAATGAGTCAAATAAAAAACTTTTGTTTTTGTTTTTCTTTCCTACATCCTTGCCGAAAAATCAGCAGTTACAGGTGTTTTGCAATATATATTTGAGTTTAATCACAGCTTTTAGCCTTTAATTAAATAAAAATATAGAATTTTAAAAAATATCAAATTTTAAGTAACAAGATTAATTGTCACACCTGATTTTTTGTGTCGAGATATGTTTATATATATGTCGACACAAAAAAATCTAGTGTGACAAGCACAGAACACACGTTTCGATTACTGAAGGTAAGAGAAATTTGTCTGCTGTGCGACCAGTCGCACCAGATTTTTTGAATTTGTGCTCAAAATAATTCTTATTTATTCTAGTCTATATAAAAAAAATTTGACTTCGATATCTTAAAAATTTTTCGAGATATTCGCCCAGAAAGAGAAAAGTTTCTTAAAATAATTTTCTCTATCTTTTATTAAGGATTTAAAAATTATTTCTTGATAATATATTCTTAGGGACGACTCGTCTATGTAAATGGGTCATTGGAATCTATTGGAATAGTTCTTTTGCTTTTTCCTTGCTCGGTGACGAGTCTCTCTCGCGACTCTTGATTCTATAAAATCCTCACAGCGGCGTAACTAGCCTTTGAGGGCAGAGAGGGCGAAGCTCAACTGGGGCGCCGTTTTTCGTTCGACCTTTTTTATTTTTTTAAGTATTCAAATCTGATTGATTGCTTGATTCTATAGGCTACTCATTATTTAAATAAGATACATGTATGTGGGGGTTTATTTATTTTATTTTTTATTTATTCATACAATTAGGTATACTAATACGCCGATTATGTTAAAATTTTATAAATTTTATTTTGATCAATAGGCCTATCATGTTTCTAATTTCTTCAATCCGACTCTTTAAATTAAAAAACATTATAAAATTTGCTAACGCTTGAACTGTTTTTTAATTTGTGCCCCGAGGAGTAACATTTTAAAATAAATTTGTTTTTCTAATATCAAATTCGACTCGTGTCATAAAAAAATATTAATATCGTCAAAACCTCTTTTTTCTCAAGATTTCAAATTTTTAACTCAAATATTGAATAAACATTAAAAAGGTCTCCGAATTTTTTATTTTATTTATCTGACTGTGTGTATTTAATGAGGGTAAGAGGCAGGCAGGCGACCCAAGGAAATTGATTGTGGAGAGGCCGGAGTGTTAATACAGTATACCAACTGTTGAAATGCATGAAGCTGGCCGTCTGGCTCTCTCTCCCCCGGGCAACAGAGAGAGAGAGAGAGAGAGAGAGAGAGGGAGAGAGGGACAAGGCCTTGTCGCAGGGCGCATGCAGGGCGCAAGAGTGCAAGGGGCGCCGCTGGGCTGCCACCCCCCGAGCCCGACTACCACGATCAATAGTGAAGGCTGCTGCCCCCACTACCATCAACCAAAAGTACCTCTCCCTCGCCCCGCGATACTGACTCCCACAATCCGACTGCCACTACCACCTACCAGCCAGCCTACATAAACACCAAATAATGAATGACCCAAACAATCGATCATGTCTCATCATTTGATGCAATTAAATATCATTTGTATTATATTAAGACAATTGCTGGACTTTTTTTTTTTAATACTATTTTTTTAAGGTTTAAGAAATTTATAATTAAATCAAATCATCATCAAAAATTGTAAATTTTTATTAAAATAAATCAGCTTCTTTTTTTACGCGATCAATTTTTATACGAATTGATCGCGTAAAAAAGAGGCTTTATTACATTTAATCCGTAAAAACCAGAGTAGCAGTCCATAAAATGAAATATATTTATTTGATCACCGGACCATAGTGTTAAATGGGCTCTATTTGAAAAACATGTATTAAACTTTAAATAGCCCGAATAAAGTATACACTGTTAAAAATTTGTATAGGATATTCTTCCTAAACTTGTATATGAAGTCTGATACATAAGCTGTTTAAGTTTATGAATTTTACATTCGGGTATATGAAAAGATCATATAAACTAAAAAATGAACTTTCATAAACCAATTTATTAAGAGTTTCATAAACGGGTTTATGAGAAAATTCGCATATGGTGTGAGTGGTCGCAAAGCATACAATTTTCTCTTATCTTTGGCAATTGAAAGTTGTTTTCTGTGCTTGTCACACCAGATTTTGTGTATTGACATATTTTTAGTTTCCTCCAATGTCCAATGTACAGTATTCAAGAAGTAAATTTTTTTTTAAATTAAGTCTTTAAGGCATCTTAGGCATTTATGCCCATCGCATCGTTTGACATTTATGCCTCTTTTACTAAGTGTGCCCAAACTAAAGCGTCTCTTAAATAGCTTGTTATTTTGAACCGCAATATTTTAATCATGGAATAGTAAAGAAGAATTTTATAAATGTGCAACATGGCAACGTTGTATATTTTAGTGATATTCTGGTAGTTTTTTGATAAAAATTGACAGATGTTAATAATAATAATTTTGTTTATTATTTGAATATTCTTAAATTAAATTAATTACATATTGTTTATAAATATTAATTAATTTCAGAAAAATATGAAAATAGAAAACAAAATATTGATTTTCATGATTATAATTTTTTTATTTAAATAAATATGAAATAAATTGAACACCAAATTATACCTACTATTAGAAAATTATCTATTAAATTATATTTAAATATAAAAATATAAATAGAAAATCGCAATATTAATAATAATTAGTTCATTGGTGAGTCCTGTTGTTAGTGTAAAATTTTTTTTAAAATAAATTAAACATGTATAGCCTATAGTAGGGGCTATATCGTTTTGTCTTATATTATACTGTGTGACAAGTAAGAAGTTTTATTTTAATATTCTTTTGAAAGAGATTTGTAAGTTCAACTGCATATCTTGGCAAAATATAAAAAAAATATATATATATGCAGTACTCTATATATTTTAATATTACATATTTTTATTATTTCCAAAAAGTTCCAAAATCCTTTATTTCCATAATATTTAGATCATCTTCGAAAATAGAATTCATATTGTTCATAAAAAATTTTATTTTATAAAAAAAAATCTAAATCGAATCCAAAAAAAATGTATTATTATTAGTTAATTAATATTATATTATCAATATAATCTGGAATAGATGTCATTTATTTAACAGAAAATTTTGTTTTTTAGGTTAAGCATACGCTAAGCCCCCGAAATCAAAGGCTTAGATTTAATAAAGATTTAGACTTTTTTAAGTTTGACTTTGCAAGCGGTACAACGAAATTTGGAAAGTTAAGTATTCTTTTAAGCGTTAATTAATGCTTAACTCATACGGTGCGATTGGGCATTAGACTTTTAACGCCTGGACCCTGCAATAGGTATTAGGGGTATTCGTGATCTTGTATATAGGACGTCCTATCGTCTTAAAAGTCTCTATGTCTTATTTGAGTATATGACTTAAGACATTTACCTCTTCTATTGCTAAATAGTACATACGACAGTGAGTGTGAATGAGTGTTTTTTTTTTTTTTTTTTAACAAGAGGAAAGGGGGGGTGGGGGGGGGGGGGGGGGGTTGTTTTTTTTTTTTTTTTTTTAATGAGTTGAAAGAGGAAAGTGGACTTGAAACAATTTTGAGAGAAAAATGAGAATATAGAGAATATTTTAGAGTATCTAAAAAATAATTAATTTTTGAATTTTAATCGCAATCCTTAGAGCAAATTATGAGAAAAAAACAACTGAAAAAATAGATCAATAAAGTACTAGTATAAACTTTTTAGCTGATTTTTTTTAAAAGCGTATTTTCTCTCCTCAGGTACCCTCCTGACTAACCTAATATAAAATTTTAGCCTTGTAGATTACTTTTTATTTTGATCACAGTTGCATAGATAGACCATTGCGCGGAACTCACTTTTTTGGACTCAGAGGTCCTGAAAACGTGTATTTCTATCAAAATTTCGGCATCGAATATTTAGTATAATGCAATATCAGAATTCTTGTCAATTCTAAAAGAATATATAGGGTCTATTCAAAATGGATATGTAAAAAAAAAAAACAATCTTATTTAGGGCCTAAGTCTACTTATAATACTATAGCTCTATTTAATTAACTAGAGTTAGTGAGGGTTTCTCCCTTCACACCTAGTCCTGCGCAAGGGAGGTGAAATTTGTATTTCACTTCTGGTAACTTTAGAAATGTTATAGACTGAAACGCATATTTAATGAACTGAGAATCAAATATAGATTTATATAATTCCAATACTTATTAATTCATATACCCTAAAAAAGTAAGGGTGTGTCGCCGGGAATTGAACCACGGATCCACCAATTTGTACTCAGTGTGCCCTTACCACTAGACCACAGCATGGCATTCGGGTATATGAATTAATAAATATTGGAATTGTATAAATTTCCCTCTCGCGGCTTACATACGCGATGTATCTATGAATAATTTTACTTTCTCATACCCCCTATATATGTTAATATATAGAAAGTATTGGATTCATGTCAAAAATTCGATGTCGAGATTTTGATGGATCTTCACGTTTTGAGGCTCCGTGAATCAAAAAAAGTGGTTTTCGCGACCTGGTCTGTCTATATGTTTGTCTGTGTGTGTCTGTCTGTGAACAAAATATCTCAAGAACGAAAAGAACTATGAGGTTGAAATTTTATATTCAAGTAAGGTACACCTCTGGGACGTGACACGAAGCTTTTGATCAAAATAGGCCAAAGAGTCGAGTACTAGTATTTTACTGATGTAATTTTTCAGTTTTTTTTTTTTTTTTCGATTTTCACAAAATTCGCTCCAACGATTTTGATTAAAATACATAAATCAAATTATTTTTTAGATGCTCTTTAAAATGTATATTCTCATTTTGCCATTGAAATCTTTGAGGTACAGTTTTCTCTTGTACTTCATAGGAAAGATATGAGAAATGGTTGCCATGGATACCAAAAGAGTAGTACTGCTAGACTTCAAATAGGTATTTTACTGATGTAGTTTTTTAGTTATATTATTTTCTCAAAATTCGCTCTTAACAGTTTTGATTAAAATTCATAAATCAATTATTTTTAATAGAATAATAGAAAAGATCGAACCTAACGAGTAATTCTGATTAAAGTCCAATAACTTGCAAAAAAAAAAAGAATTAAAGAAAAAATAATCCCCTGGCTCTGTAGACGGAATTCCAACTAATGCAGCAAACAGGTGATTTTTATTCGCGAAAGTCATTCTTGAATTTGTTAACATATCACAAACAATGGCGTACCGAGGGGGGGGGGGGGGTCCGCCCCAGGCCCCGAGCCGGCATAGGCCCCCAAATATTTATAAAAAAAATATTTAATGAAAATTTCTCTTTGAGAGGCCCCGGGGCCCTCAGGGCTCAAGTAAAAACGGAAAAATTTGGATACCAAATGGCTTAAATAGAAATGTCTAGACCACCAATCGATATTATCATATATAACGGTTATCGTCAAAGTTTTATATGGCCTAAGTTGCCGAAAAGACTGTGTGAATGTGTGTGTGAGTGTGAATGAGAAAAAGTGTGAATGTTTAAAAAAAAAAATGATCTTTGAATTTGATTTAATTATTTGAAAGAATAATTTAGAAATTAATTTTAGGGACTGTAATCTTTAGAAGATTAATTTTTGTTAGGTTCAAAAAATATCAACATTTCGTTTAATTATCAGAGGTTTAATGGAATTTACTAGAATGAAAAAATGTTGACCTTATTTTGTCAATCCGTTTTCAGAAATAGACCTACAACTTAGAAATTTTTTTTATTTTTTTCTGAATTTTTTAGGGAAGAGTTCAAATTGGTCTCAGCATTTTAATTAATTAAGACTGGAAAAATTTCAATATAAGAAATTGTAGCTCATATTCATATGCATAATTTAACTTGTATCGAGCAGTGGCGAATCTAGCATTTCATTTTGAAGGGGAGAGGGAATTTTTTTTCGTGATTATTTCTTTCTCTTTTGTCATTGAAATAAGATTTTAAAACTCTGAGAACGGGCATTAGTATCAAGTAGGTTCTTCTATTGCCCAGCCATCTCAAATTTATTTAATTTAGTGAGTTGATAAGAGAAAAAAATTTTAAATTCATTTCTTTAGATGAATTGAATGAAATTCGATAAAAAATAAATTGTTATACATAACTTTATATAATATTTTGGTCTCATGGTGAAGTCATGTTAATTAAATATAAAAAAAATATTACTTTTCTTACCCGGGGGATAAAATTAAATTTATTTATTTTAACTTGTTAAAAGTTGAGTAGCTATTAGTTTGACAAGCAGGTTTAATCATTTTTGTCTCCTGAGTTGCTCTTTAGATCACCGTTTAGTGAATAAAAGTCGATGATAAAAATAAAAAAGGTGAGAAGTTGTATGTTGATGTATGCTTTTTAAGTACGTGCTGATAATGATTCTTGAATGTAAGAGAGTTTGACCCGGCGACATCGACGGCGGCCGATCAGCTGATGACCTGTTCATCGGCCGACGGCGCCGGCGGGGAAATTGAGCAAAGCAAAAGCAAGCAAGCGCGCCCCCTACACGTTGCGCCCTTAATGCGCCCCCTCTCCGTACATCGACGCATCCAATCAGCGCCTTTGGCTGGTCGGGGATCCATACAGCCTCCCAGGGCCGGCGTCTGGGCGTAGTCGCAAACCACACGGCGTCCCGACGCCGCAGCATCTCTAGCATCCGTCGTCATCATCTTCATCTCCTTCTCTCTCATCCTGGACCCGGATTTTTTTGTACTCATCTTCGCGCATGTCCGCGGGTAAGTTTTAACAAAATCCGGGCATCCCATTCTTCTTTCTTCTATCTCGACTCCTCGCTTAGTCACTCTCTGCTAGTGCGAACTAAAGGGCGCATCCGTAATCTACCCTGTAGATCCGGGCTTTTGTAGAATATGTAGATATCAGAAGCTCGTCTTTACAGGTATCTTACGGATGGAAGACCTCTCAACCGCGTTGGACCTTTCCTTCTTCTTCTTCTTTCATTTCTTTTAAAACCACCACGACGACGAGAGTGCGCCACCATCAGCAGAGCAGCAGCAACATCATCATGTAATCAATATTTGTATCTTTGTAAATAAAAAAAAAGAAAACAAAAAAAAAATGTTTTGATTTGTATGTTATCCCCTTTTCCTGCTCTTCCCTTGCCATTTTTTTTCTCCCCCAAGGTTGCCACTGATTTCTTCGCTGGAGGTCCGTTTCATCTGACGAGGACAAATGCCTGCGGTTAGCCTTGAATATAATAATAAACGTTAAAGCAGTCCGATTTTTCAAAGTTCAAGTATCCAAGATGCGCTGCTTGCTTACAGGTGGGCTCCCCCCTTAAATGACAAAGTGATCGTGTCAGACTCGGCTCATTTGAGCGCCATTTAGTCGAGAGCCTCCGAGGGCCCTTAAAGTCTCGTGACCTCATCGATTGAGGGTCTCGATACAAATGCGTTTCCATTGTGTTTGGCAGTTATTCAATGTTGTTTAACTTCAAACTTAAGAGTGTTTAGATTTATCAAAATCCCGAACAAAGAATGAATTATTGCTTATAATTTATCTTATTATAAGAGAGATAGATATATAATATAAAAGAGAGAGAAGAGAACCGGTATTATATTATTATTATTATTATTATCATTAAAATAATATTTCATTTTTTTAATACGTATATATTATTAATATATGATAACACTTCCTTTGATCAGATAAATTTTATCAATTAAAATATGCAAGAATGAGTTTTTCCCACTTGCCGCTAGAGTTCTCGCCGATCCAGCAAGCAGCGCCTCTAACGGCGAATCTCTGAACTCGAAGGACTTAAGATACAAACAGGAGGCAAATTTAATCAAGCGGTATTTTTGTCGGAATATTAATCAATGTCGTCGTTGACAGGCTCTAAACATAGAATTTCTAAAGAAAAAAATGATAATAATTTCACATGTGAGCCCTTGACCCAGTCGTCCGTCACGTGACATTGACAAACTGTCGGATTGACAAGCAAATAATTAATAATTTTCTTTTCTCTTTTTTTAGTTTGGCGAAAATCATTGGATTGTTGGGCAATCATCTAAGGTCCAGACACACAATGCCGTTTCCTTCCTGAGGGGTTTTTGTGCCATGTAAATGCAAGGAGCTCTCGTTCTCCACCCCCGCATACGGCTGACTTGGGCTGCGAATCATTAATCTTCGGCCGCCGTTATGGCCGCCGCCTCGTGACGTCACCACCGCCCCGGGGCATAAGGCCTGCCAAGGATTAAACCTCTTGCAGGAAATTTGAAAAAAAAAGCGAAAAAGAAAAAAAACATTTAACAATTTCCTATATATTTTATTTGAATGTGTATGTGTTATTGATTATCAAGTTCATTTTTCAAATTTCAAATTGTTCAAACAACAACGTGTAGGTCATGGATTTTCAAAAACATTTTTATAATAAAATATATCATGCCAACTAATCTAGAAATTAATTAGAAAGCGAAATATTTTATTAATATTTTTTAAAAAGTTTGAATAATGGAATTAGTTTAAAGACCTTATCAGTAACAACTAAGAAGAAATTAGTGATTAGGCGAGGCAACGGGACTTAATCATAATTCGTAATTATTCTGTGATATTTTAATTCTAATTATTCAGTTCAATCAATTAAAAAAAAAAATGATAAAAACAAATATGATTGTAATAAATATATAATACAATTGTCTAAACTGCATATAGCCTAAGATGCCGAAGAAACAAAAAAAAAACACTGAAGAGAAGAATAAACAATAATGACGAAGGTAAATGGATGGTAATTAATAATAGTAGAATAATAATCAATCTGTATAGGCTATGTACCTGTACAGGTAAAATAAGGACCCTACTGTACAATTATCGCTCGATTTACAATGTAGATAAGTTCTTAAGAAAAACGAGTAAATTAAAATTGTAACTTTTAGAATGTAAAATATTTTATGTTTTCATCCGTCGATATTATTTGTGCAGATTTCGTGTTAAAAAGTGTAAAATGAGGAACAGGTGAATTTATAAAACCACAGATACAAAAAAGAAAGATTAAATAAATAATAACAAACTTGGAAAGAAAAGAAACCTGGTGAATCATTATTATTATTATTTATTTATTTATTTTTTTTGTGAATTTTATTCAGTTTTACCCAACTAACTTAAGATCAACCAATGATCTATAAATCGCGCGAACTTAATTTCTCCTCATCCTCCCAATGCGTACCGACACAGTTGAGGGCATGTAGCGTCACTATATGATGTGCCCTATACCGTATATATTTCATATAAATGTATGTGATATAAATATTTCATTTTTCCGAGACCAGAATCACTGGTCACATTTACAATTTGTGAACCAGTGTATAAGGATCTCGGAGAATAAGAAATCAGATATATGCCTCGGTTAAAAAAAAATTTTTTTCTCGGGTTCCTTTATCTGAAACACACTTACTTTGCCATTGGCCAAATGGGTTTTCCGACGGCCATTTAATTAAGTTAAAAAAAAAAATATATATATTTCATTTTTGGGGGACTAGGCCGACTCGGGGCCTGGGGCCCTTTTGATTTGAAATTAACATGCAAATCCCCATAGGGATTTAACATTGGCTCTATGGAAGAAAGAGCCGGAAAATGAATTTGAAAAATCTGAAATCTTTCCTTTGAAGTACAAGAGTAAAGTGTGCTTCAAAAGATTTCTAGGAAAAAATGAGAACATACATTTTAAAGAGTATGTAAAAAATAACTGATTTTTGAATTTTAATCAAAATCGTTGAAGCAAATTTTTAGAAAATCGAAAAAAAGTGAAAAAGTACATCAGTAAAGTACTAGAACTTTTTGGCCAATTTTGTACAAAAGCTTATTTTGAGTGTCCGGGATGGCACCGTACCTAACTTAAATATAAAATTTCAATCCGTTAGCTCAATTCCTTCATGCTAAAAATCGTTAGACACAGACAGCATACAGACCAATTTCCGGGACCCAGTTTTTTGGACTCAGGGGCCCTGAAAACGTGCATCAAAATATCGACATCGAATTTTTAACATGATCTCTCTATATATATATATTTCATATCTAGGGTAAGAGAAAGTAAAAAAAAATTCTTTTTGAGATAAATTTATTTATATTTTTGTAAAGAACCTTAAATTAAGAAATTTCTGCCAACGGGGCTTGGGTAGTTGGTAGCGCACCTTCTATACCGAACGTCGCGGGTTCGGACCCCAGGCAGTCCGATGATTTATTTAGCATTTGGATACCAAATGGCTTAAATAAATGCTGGACCCAATATGTATAATAATCAATAACGGATATCGTTTAAAGTCTTAAATGGCCTAAGTTGGAAAAGACTGTGTGAATGAGTGTGTGAATGTGAGTGTGAATGAGAAAAAGTGTGAATGTTTAATCTTAAAAAAAAAAAAGAAATTTCTTTGGAAATAATGTTCATTTTATATACATATATTTCTAGGTTGTCTCTACCTCTCCAACTCCAAAAAAAAGAACTTTATTCCAAATTTATTTAATATTTATAAATCTCAAAATTTCGCTCTCAAAATATGTGTGCGTTTCATTTATTTTCTTCTTCATAGAAATTGGAAATAAATATCGCTGAGGGTTCTGAAAAAGTTTGACGCTAAAGGCAGCAGTAATAGCAGCATCCCAACTCACTCTGCTTTTATCTCTTTATCGAAGTTTAATTAAACCTTCTTCTCACTTTGATTGATTTGCCCAAAAGAGAGAGAGAGAGAGAAGGAGAAGTTTACTTATTTAAGAGAGGAGAAGTATTAGTAAGAGGAGCAGCATAATTTTATTCAAGCACCTGTATCCATTTGATATCAGAGCAAGGGCGGCGGCACAGAGGGCCCTTTGGAAAAAAAAGCCCGTCTCCTGACAGACGTATTTGTTTTCGAGAGCAAAATTAAGAATGATCATTTATTAATGACATGTCGTGATAAGATGCTTCGGCCACCGGCGGCGAATCCCGATTTCACGAATTCGGTATTATGACAGAAAGAAGATACTGTATGATGCACCAGAAGAGAAGAAAAAGAGTGAGAGAGAGAGAGCGTGCGAGGTGCCCCGGGAATTAATCCATCATTGCTTTGCTCTGCTTGCTCCGTGGAGAGGACCAGACCGACTATGATAAATAAATCGTCTTTTCAAAAATACTTGAAAGTTATTTATTAAGAAAATATTTAGTGACGTTTTAGTCGCACGAAACTAGGAATTTATTAAATACGGAAGCGGATTAAACTTATTTATGAATTTGGTATTGTATAAATAGTCGTTGCTTGCTTAATACGACTTGAAATTTTTTTCAAATATTTGAAAGGAGAGGAAGTCAGCCAAAAAGATAGCTTTCTTGAAAATGAAACTAAAAGAGTGAAACGTTTCGACTTTACTTAGATAATAATCTAGAAACCGACCGAATATTCGGTTTCGGTTACGGTTTCGGCCAATTTCGGCCAAAAATCTTGGTTTCGGCCGTAGTTTCAGTTTCGATCAAAAATTAGCCGAAACTTTCGGCAATAAAATTATCTGAAACTTTCGGCCAAAAAGTAGCCGAAACTTTCGGCAGGCCGAAACCTGAGTCTGAAAAGATGGGATGAGAGTCGCGTGCAAAAAAAAAAAGGTCAAATGATTTGCACTTGAGGGAGAAAAAAATTGCGGAAAAAATTTAATCTCCCTAAAAAAAGGAAATACAAGTTTCGGTTTAGGTTACGGTTTCGGCCGAAACTAAGATTGAGGTCGAAATTCGGTTTCGCTTTCTGCTGAAAATCTTGTTTCGGTCGGACCCTAATGCCATCATCAGGCTCTGGGAGTATACAGGGTCCGCCATCTAACTTTTTACTTTCTCTTACCTATGTATATATGTAATATATATATAGAGAGAATGTATTGGATTCATGTCAAAAATTCGATGTCGAGATTTTGATGGATCTTCACGTTTTGAGGTCCCCTGAATCCAAAAAAGTGGTTTTCGCGACATGGTCTGTCTGTGTGTGTGTGTGTGTGTGTGTGTGTGTGTGTGTGTGTGTGTGTGTGTGTGTGTGTGTGTGTGTGTGTGTGTGTGTGTGTGTGTGGGGGTGTGTGTGTGTGTTCAATTTTAAGCATGAAGGAATTGAGCTACGAGGTTGAAATTTTATATTTAAGTTAAACACCCCCCGGGACCGGAAAAATAAGCTTTTAATCAAAATCGGCCAAAGAGTACTAGTACTTTACTGATGTACTTTTTCAGTTTTTTTCGATTTTCTCAAAATTCGCTCTAACGATTTTGATTAAAATGCAAAAATCAATTATTTTTTAGATGCTCTTTCAAATGTATATTCTCGTTTTGCCCTCAAAATTGTTTGAAGCACACTTTACTCTTGTGCTTCATAGGAAAGATAGGAGAAATGGTTGCCATGGTAACAAAATATAAATATTTTCCCATACTCTAAATTTTACATCTGAATTCAAATATTCCCTACTGCCGGGAACTAAATACATGTCGACACAAAAAATCTGGTGTGACAAGCACAGTACACAACTTTCGATTACCGAAGGTAAGAGAAAGTTGTGTGCTGTGCGCCAGGCACACCAGATTTTTTTTAACTAGCTGTTATTTCAACACTGGTAACCTTAATGTCACTTCTGATTTGACAGAAAGTCAGTTTTATCCCTCCGCTGAACGAAAATGGTTGTGTATACACTTGAGGAACGTGTGAAAATAGTGCAGTTTTACTTTGAAAATCATGGTAATGTTGCAGAATGTGTGCGACAATTACGTACGGAAATGGGAAGAAAAGAGGAGCCGTCAGCTCCGTATGTGCGTTTTCTTTTGAAGAAATTGAGTGAAACTGGCACTATTATTGACAAACCAACACGTTATAAGCCAAAAACAGTGCGCACAACCGAGAATATCGCAGGAGCCGCCGTTACGGTTAATGGCGACCGCCATGATTTCTGATTGGTTGTTCCCGAAACTTGAAGAGCTAGACTTGGAAAACATTTGGTTCCAACAAGACGGCGCTCCGTGTCACACAGCTAAACTTACAATCGAACTTTTGCGCACTGTCTTCGGAGACCGAATTATCAGCAGAAAATCTGATGTCGTTTGGCCGCCTCGGAGCTGCGATTTGACACCGTTAGACTATTATTTGTGGGGAGCCGTCAAAGACAAATGTTATGCAGACAAACCAGAGACAATTCAAGCTTTGAAGGACAACATTCGTGCAGCCAGAGCTAAAATAGAGCCGTATACTATCACAAATGTACTCAAAAATTGGACCGACCGTATGGCGTACTGCAAGGCCAGCCGAGGCAGCCATTTGAATGAAATAGTATTTCATAAATAATCGGAAGGTGTATACTTCACTATGAAAAAATAAATTTGAAAATTCATCCAACCGTTTTTGTTTTATTGCATTTAAAAAAAAAAATGTTAAATGGCGGACCCTGTATACAGTAGAAGCTCAATGCAATAAGCAAGATAATAAGAGAAATAAGAATAAGACAACGCACACCAATTGAGCAAAAGTAGTGACCCACATAGCATTGCAACCAAAAATCGGACATTAAGACGTCGAAGGGACGATTCTGCAACTTTGGGGCATCGCAGAACGTTCCTGCGGCGTTGTAATGTCCGATTTTTGGTTGCAGTGTTATGTGGGGAATAGTGAAATAAAACAAGAGTGTAGAAAAATATGTTTAATTTATTCTTTTGGCAATCGATTTCGTCCAAATGACATCCTCAGGCCAGCGTTATTAAAATATAAAATAGTTTATAAGTTATAGTTTAATAAAGCAATGAAACAATTTTGGGTCATTCTTCTTTTGTTTTATTTACTATTCATCACTTAACGTAACAGAAAAATGGAATATTACATCAAGCATCAAAATAAATAATTTTGCGTATTATCCGTTTTTTTTGACACGCTTCAGGCCTAATGGTCGTATATCTGACCGAAACGTCGGCTTGATGTGATTAATAAATAAAATAAACGTTGCTTCAATCGCTCTGGACAGAAGGCCCAGACGGATCTGTCCAGGCTCGACTCGGCTCGTGAGAGCCCACACACTCGTTTGAAGGCGAGCCGAGCCGGGCGACAGCGTATATGGGGCGCTTTAGCCTAAAGATAAAATTTTTAAAAATTCTAATATTAAAATAATTAAAGTCCTTTAATTCTCAAAAATTATTGTGAATTAATAAATATTGGAATTATACAAAAAAAAAAAAAAAAAAAAATAGGTGAACGCATCTAAATTTCCACTATCTAATTTTATATTTATAAATCTTCCATATGGGAAGGAATGAAGACTGATTAATACCTGACCATTAATGACAAGATGGAATAATTTTTCCAATTAATTTGTTAGCGTTTAAGATTAATTATTTAATTAGTTATTTAATAATTTAAATAGAAATTCTAAGTTATGCTCTAATGACTAGAGTCAGAGGTCAGATGTCTCCCTCCGTGCACGTAATCAACTCGGATAAATAAACGAGGATCCTATCAACCAAATGAAATGAAAATGTAGATTACATATATCCGGAGTGAGGATTTCCCCCCTCGGAGAAAAAAAAGAATAAGAAATGATAGATGGTGAGTCGGAAAGAAAAAGAATAAATCTATTTATATATAAGTAGACCTATATACTTATATAAAAAAAAATTCCTTATTTTATTAAAATTTCCTATTTTTTTTTTTTTTTCGTATTTTAAATAATATAAGTTTTTTTAATGGTTCTTATCAAGAATGAAAAGGGAGCGGCCGATGATATTAAAGAAAACTCCCCTCCTGTCCGCCCGATGTGGCCTTCATTTCATCTGCATTGTCTCCCTTCCCTGTTTGCTTTATCTTGAGCTTGACTTGGCTCCCTTTATATTTTTTTTTTTTTTCAAAGGGAAACTTTTTAAGAAAGTTAAAATTAAACGACAGACAGCATAGATACCCGCGTGATTAAATTGATAACATCATTCAAAAATAAATTATGTCAAAATTTTGAACAAAGGATATGGGGGTTGTATTAAAAAAAAAAAAAAATATTCATTTTACTGGTATCTTTTGGAATTGAGTTTGTTACCACCCAGCCCGAAGTTATTGTTTATAAAAATAAAAAAACTAGGCTATACCTTACGTATATCTAATTTGTTATATCTACAATCAATTAAATCCCCTCCCTTAGCCAAGTGATTAAAGATAGTGACAATGCGTAAAGACTATATGGCTACCAGAAATACAGAAAAGTCTAAGCTATTAAAAAAAATTTATTCAAAATCGTTAGAGTTGTTAAGAAAAAAATTACAAAAAACCTAAAAATGTACAGGAGGTAACAATTTGGCGGCTGACAAGAGTTAGTACATTTTAAAGGTTATCTAGAAAATATTTAATATGTGAATTTTAATCAAAATCATTGAAGCAGATTTTAAGAAAATCTTTTTTTAGTTAAGAGAGGAATATAACTTAATTGTTCTTAGGATATCCTGAAGAAAAATATAAATTATTTTAATGATAATAGTTTTATTTTTTATTTTTAGATTCATTGGAGACTGAATTTAAACAGTTTCGGCAAATTACAAATATTTTACAAAACAATTCTCATACCAATTATGCAAACTCCGATATCTCAATTAATGTATCAATAATATACATATATAGATAATTGAATTTTGTTGGCCAAAATGGCATACAAATGCCGAAGGCCAATAAATAAATAAATAAAATAAAATAATTGAATTTTGTGAATTCGGGATGAGAATTGTTTTGTAAAATATTTTGCAGGCCTGATGATGGATGGCTTTGCACCCGAAACTGTTACAATTTAGTCGCCAATAAATCTGCAAAACCAAATAAAACTTTATTTTTTATTATAGGCGAAAATATTATTTTTCTTAAGATCTCCTAAGAACAGTAATATTTCTTTTTCAAGTAAAATATAATAGTTTGGACTGCCCCCTTCATTAAATTTTAAGAAATTCACAAAATAAAATTCAAAACCAAAATGTCGAATGTTTGATAATCAAATTTGAACTTCGTTTAGGAGATATTTTCTAAGCATACAACACACATAGGCCTACAAGTGGCCAAAATGGCATACACCAAAGGCCAATAAATAAATAAACAAACATGCAAACGCTCCATACTATATATCACACACGGAATAAAGTTTATAGACAAGAGAAAGTAAATGTTTTAATTTAATAATTGAAGATATTATTATAGCTGTATTATTATGCCAAAGGTAAGAAGGAATATTTCACAAGAAGAATGCAGCCAAATTTTATTTCATTTAATTTAATCTTCTTCTTCTTCTCTCCTCGTCTTAATCCCGCGATGCGGGGTCGGCGGACTTGACTCTTTCCCCCAACCCTATCTATTTTTACGACCAGAAGAAATAGGACAGGCCGGCCCGTCGTACGGTTTGACCCCTGTTACAAAAAGGAAGGAAGAGACAGACATTTAAAGAACTGAAGGACTGCCTGTCCCAGCTTGGGCAGCTCGTGGTCGCCATCCACGTACCCACAAGATGTGGGCCCCTGAGCAAAAAATTCCTAATCAAGTGCTAATGTTTCGGTTCAGGCATAAACCATCTTCGGAGCTGAGTTTTTATGTTTTTATATAATATTAATACATTCAAACTATTATAACAGTAAAGATAATATAAAATAATACAATATAAAATACAGTAGAGTCCCGGTAATCCGAACCCCGCTAATCCGAACTTCCGGTTAATCCAAACTCTTTTTGCGTACGATTTTTTTTTTTTTTTTTTTTTTTAAGAGGAATATAAATGAAAATTAGACATTAAATGAACTTTATTTTATTAAAAAATACGAATTATAAAAAATAGAGAAATAGTATAAGCATTTACAACTAACATGAACGGTTTACAACGCTATAAATATGACTTTATTATCAAAATTAACTAATTCAAGCTTACAATTCCGGTTAATCCGAACTTCCCGATAATCCGAACGACCCTCAGTCCCAATTAGTTCGGATTAACGGGACTCTACTGTAGTTGAATTTAATATCAAAATGTTTTTTATATATGGCAGGAAATAGAGCCTCAAACCCGAAACGTTAAAATTTGGCTGCTTTTTTCTTGTGAAATATTTCTTCTTACCTTTGTTTTAATTTAGTTCGGTAATACTGTATTTATTTATATTTAAAAAAAATCGATTTCCATGTTTTTATTAATTAATCAAAACCAAAAAAGAACTTGTCATTAATGGTTAGAGTCTTGCTTATTACATAATATAAATGAATTTGCTTATAATTTTATTCCCAGGTGGGGGAGAGAGAGAGAGACAACAATGCGATTAGAGTGCTGGCGAGTCTAAGTAGGGCCGAAAGGGCCGATTAAATTAAATCGGCCACACTTATGCAGCAAGTTTCAAGCCGGCTATTCTTTGCCCGCGGGTTGATACCTGCCACGAGGCACTCACACAGGCACAGAGGCCATGATCGATTTTAGTTGTAGTCCTCCTACACGCACAGGGAGGGCCATTGTCACCTCGTGTGATTCCCACGTTGACATTTGGTGTCTGGGGCGCCTGGCGCCGACTCTCTCTCTCCCTCGTCCTGGGGATTCTCTCAACCCCTGATAAACAACAACCCCTAAGGAAAACCCGAATATTTCCATCTCCTGAGTGCCGAGGTGTAAAAACCAGATACGATTTATTAGATTCGACATGCGAATATTTTACCTAACTAAAAAAAAAAGTCGGATCGGTCACCAAAAGATTATTCTTTCATCATCAACCCTCGAGTCTATAAATTTATATTTGTATTGATTTAAGAAAGAGAATATTTATTTCTTCTTCAAACTTTTCGAATAGAAGCGGATTAAGGTATAAAATTTATTTGAAAACAGGGGGTTTCAAACTTTTTGATAAGACAGATATGTTTATTAAGAATCATCACCAAATGGCTTAAATAAGAATGCCTGGACCCCAAATATATATATTATTAATATAATGGTTATCGTCAAAGTCTTAAATGGCCTAAGTTGCCGAAAAGACTGTGTGTATGCGTGTGTGAATGTGAGTGTGAATGTTTTTCAAAAAAAAAAATCACATACTTTTTGTTTTAGAATTTTTGTATCCCGTTTCAGGATATATATTTTTCTGAATATTCAGTCCCATCAAAACCTCCTTGATTCGAAATAAACTTAAAATATCCGGTGTGACTGGTCGCACAGCACACAACTTTCACCTTTGGTAATCGAAAGTTGTGTTCTGTGCTTGTCACTCCAGATTTTTTTGTCGACATATATTTAGTTTCCGCCGATTTATTAGAATTCAAGATAAAATTTATAAACATGGGAAAATATTTATATTTTGTTACCATGGCAACCAGTTCTCCAACTTTTCTATGAAGCGCAAGAGTAAAGTGGTCTTCAAAAGATTTCAAGAGCCAAATGAAAATATACATTTGGAAGAGCATCTAAAAAATAATTGATCAATGAATTTTAATCAAAATCGATATAGTGAATTTTGAGAAAATCGAAAAAAACTGAAAAAGTACATCAGTAAAGTACTAGTACTCTTTGGCCGATCTTGTTTAAAAGCTTCGTGTCACGTCCCAGGGGGTACCTAACTTTTTGACTATACTTCAACTAAATTTTTGGCCACAAAGACATAGGCCTACTAATGCTAGAAAAATACAATTAGTTATTTATCTCACTTCTAATTAGAATATTTTTTAAGTAAAAATCTGGTGTGACTGGCGCACAGCACACAACTTTCTCTTACCTTCGGTAATCGAAAGTTGTGTACTGTGCTTGTCACACCAGATTTTTTGGTCGACATGTATTTAGTTTCCGACAGTACGGTTCATTCGATTTTCAAGATGTAAAATTTATAAGTATGGCAAAATATTTATATGTTGTTACCATGGCAACCATTTCTCCTATCTTTTCTATGGAGTACAAGAGTAAAGTGGTCTTCAGAAGATTTCAATCACAAAATGAGAATATACATTTTATTGAGAATCTAAAAAATAATTGATTTTTGAATTTTAAAAAAAATCGTTGGAGCAAATTTTGAGAAAATCGAAAAAAACTGAAAAAGTGAATCAGTAAAGTGCTAGTACTTTTTGGTCGATTTTGTTCAAAAGCTTCGTGTCACGTCCCATGGGGGGGTGCCTAACTTAAATATAAAATTTCAACCTCCTAGCTCTTTTCGTTCTTGAGATATTTTGTTCACAGACACACAGCAGACAGACACACACACAGACAGACACACACACAGACAGACCATGTCGCGAAAACCACTTTTTTGGATTCAGGGGACCTCGAAACGTGAAGATCCATCAAAATCTCGACATCGAATTTTTGACATGAATCCAATACTTTCTCTCTCTATATATATTAATATATATAGAGGTAAGAGAAAGTAAAAACGAGAAGATAATATTCCAAGTAGATGAAGCTTTGAAGAGGTTTGTTTATTTCACTATTGGTCCGATGATTAATTGTTGACATTGAATCCTTAAGGACTGGAATCGAATCATCATTCCTATAAATTATCCGAAATTTTTTTCACTCATATACCAGTATAAAGATATTTTTTTTATATCTATACGAAGGGAATCGAATATAACGAAATCAATATTTCAACATGCAAGCCACACCTTTGTGGAAAATTAGATCGGACATATATCTAGTAGAAATTGATTGAATTCTACATCAGTACACATTCATTTATTATTAAACCCATTTGGAAAATAGTCTATTCAAATTAAAAAGTTTCTATTTAACTTTTTTTTTGAATGTTTTTTTTTTTTAGTCATCCCGTCTTCTGTTCCGTCCATACTATAAATATCTTCTTATATATGGGTGATTCTTTTACAAACCGAACACTTTCTGACCGACATGTTTTTGATTTGGCTGAAATTTTTTTTTTCGGGTTCTATATCGAAAAAAAAGATAGCCATCCGCGAGGATTTTCTTTTTTCTTTAATATTTTGGGAAATATCGAGGGTCGAAAATGTGAAAATTTGATGATTTTCGGCTTAGACGCTCACTTTTAAAAATTCATAACTCTGGTTCTATTTGAGCTAGAAAAAAACTTTTTTACCATTTTAAAGCTAAAAGAGTGAACTTTAAGAAAAAAATTGTTCCACCAAAATTTATTAAAGATTTCACATTGTTATCAACAATTGAAATCTTTAAATCGATTTTTAACAATGGGGCCCCAAATGTATTACATTTTTATTATAACCATCGCATTCTACGTCAAATTTTATGCCGATAACGGTTTTTTAATCGATGGAGAATCAATTAGTACTATTGAAAAAAAATCCCGCCAAGTGCTCTCAAGCGGTAAAATGACGTCATATCAAAAAAAAGAAAAAAAAGTCCGGGGGTATTGAACCACTCTTTCTAAAACTATATTTAGATTTAATGTAGCTTTTATGGTCAAGTAGTTATCCGTTGCACAAGTAGGGCTATTTTTCGATATTTTTTTGCCTAAAAAATGAGGGTTTTCGAGAAAAAAACTAATTCTTGGAGTTAATTACTCGGGATTTTTTTATCCTTTCTATTAGAATTTTTCTTCCTGCACAAATCCACATCACATTTAGTCTGATCTGATTAGCCGTTCGGAATCTACAGGGGTTTAAACTTTCAAATTAGAATTTACCGCAGCGCGGTAAAATAAAATGATAGGAAAAAAATAAACGGTGAAATCTTTTGCTGTCATTGACAAATAATAATAATGGATGGCGATAGTTTGACTAAAAAAATAAATTTAATTTCAATAAGAACCACTGGCAAAAAATAAAATACTGGCTCTAAAAACCAAACATTGTCCCAAAAAATAAGTCTTTTGATCGGGTGGTCTACCCTTAATTTATTTTATCAACTAAATACCTAAAAGTAAGCTGATTTTTGGACATATATTACAAATATAGGCCTATGTATTAAAAAAATAAAAGCATATCCTGAAAACTCTCCCACGTTTACTATGAACCAAAGAGTTCAAAAATGGTTCGGAAAGTTAGTGAGTCAGCTTTTCTATTATTCCTTAATCATCCGTAGGTTCTCACTAGAACAATATGTTTCCCTATAAGAAATTTAAAAACACTAGGTTATATATAATTTTCAGACTTATTAAAAATTAACATTTTTAACAATTAATTATTAGAAGTGATTTAACTACTTTTTTAACTGATGAGTGTCCAAAAGTATTGAAAATGTAATTTTTAATAAATTTTTGAAACTTATAACCCAGTATTTTTAATTTTCCACTTTTCATAGCTATATAGATGATTATGAAAATAATCTTCTTAGACAATTCATCCATCGAATATCTCAAATGAAATAATTCTTCAACAAAAATAATTAAAAAACAAACATCTTCAAATTGAATTAAAATAAATAAATAAATGAATTTATTAACGACCCGCTAAGTCATTGATTAAAAATAAATTATAAAAATTTCGTAGGTGTGGATGTATCACTGAATGTTTTTTTTTCATTTATATGTTAAGTTAATGGGGTATTAACTACAAAACCAATAGAACTGTGACGAGAAAACCGTTATTATAAATATATTCTGAATAAAAAGACAATGACGTGTAAACAAATATGACATCACATTAATAAGTTTTTTAAATAATTGCTTTTTAGAAATAACTAATTTTAAGGCACTACTTGAGAATAAAGAAAGGGAAAACACCCCGACCCCCACCTCTTTTTTTTAGTTCAAACCAATTTGGTTGTGGTGCTTGTATTGGGACTCGGGGGCCCCAGAACAGTCTTTAGGGGGGGGGGGGAGGGGGGGGGGGACCTTTCTTCTCTTTTTCTCTCCCTTCACTGAGGCTGGCTCGACGAGGATTTCCAAAAGAAATAGGAGGGATCCCAACTGCGCGATTGATTGATTGTTTGTCTTGTCTGTGATTCGAATTGAAAGCGCCTCGCGAATCCACGCTGGCCACTCAATAAGAATTCAATTAACTTTATTTCAATTCCAAATCATTTGCATTTAGATTAGCTTTAGTTGTCTTCGCCTCCCACTCCATAAAACATAACATTCGAATATATATTAGACTTCATTTAAAGAAAAAAAAAAAAGGAATTTTTGATCAATCTATTACTAAATATCAATGTCTTTTACCGGTGGCTTAATTTAAAAAAAAAATTAATAATTCAATTGAATTTTCTCTATTAATATTTTTGAGTACTGGGCTTATATATATACTTTTTAAAATTTACAATACATTAAACTTCATTTGTTGATATTTATTAATTGGAAGAAAAGTTCTTGATCTATGGCTCAGAGGATGTCAGAGCATTAGCTCTGGTGCCAAAGGGTTGAGGGTTTGCATCCCGTCCTAGGCTAAAAAATCTATTTCAATTGAATTAGATACCAATTAATTGAAATAAATAGGGACGGTGATTAAATGGCTCAGATGCCGAAAAAGACTAAATAAATTTTATAAAAAATTTTAAGATAAGCAACTAAAATGGCTAATTCAGTAATTTATTTCTCCGAAATTCTATACTAGGGTCCGACCGAAACAAGATTTTCAGCCGAAACCGAAACTTGTATCTCCTATAAAAAATTCATATCATTTTACTTTTTTTTTTTTTTTTTTTTTTTGAAATTTTTTTCCCCTCCCTTAAAAATCCTTTTTTTTAGGGAGACTAAATTTTTTCTCCTTCAAGTGCAAATCATTTGATCTTTTTTTTTTTGCATGCGAGTCTCATCCCATCTTTTCAGACTAAGGTTTCGGCTACTTTTTGGCTGAAACCGAAACTATGGCCGAAACTGGCCGAAACCGTAACCGAAACCGAATATTCGTCGGTTCCTATTCTATACGTATACGTATAATAAAGACATGTTCAGATTTTTAATTTTTTGGTAGTGTTTTTAACCAGAAAAGCAATGTTTCCACATTATCAGCACATTTTAAGAGTCGGCCAAAAAGTAATTTTTTTATAATAATCATGATTATTACGATGTAACGTATTGTTCCGCATAAAACCAAAAGCGGTTATTGTTTATAACAAAATTTAGAACTTATTTTTAGAATTTAGAAAAATTCCATTGGTAAACAAATTAGTTATAGCCCTCGGGGCTTGGTGGCCTAACTTAAATATAAAATTTCAACCTCCTAGGTCTTTTCGTTCTTGAGATATTTTGTTCACAGACCACACACACACACACACACACAGACAGACCATGTCGCGAAAACCACTTTTTTGGATTCAGGGGACCTCAAAACGTGAAGATCCATCAAAATCTCGACATCGAATTTTTGACATGAAACCAATACTTTCTCTCTCTATATATATTAACATATATATAGAGGTAAGAGAAAGTAAAAAAAAATTAGTTATAACAAAAATTAAAACAAGGTTTCCATATTTGCACCCCTTCCTCTATGAATATGCATGGGTAGTTAATAAAACACCTCCAAATTCCAATATTTAGAATCTGTGGTTTGCTTTAGAGGATTTTTGGAAAAATTAATCGAAAAGTCTCTCATTAGTGAGTTGGACTGCCTAGCAAATAAAAACTATGATTTTATTTTTTATTCAACTTCCGAAAAAGTAATTTTGTTTCACTTTTGTTTATAAAATGATCACCATTGATTTGATGATGATTTTCTAGCTGTTGGCGACTTTGTCACCTCGTTAATTAATTACTCATCTTCTTATTGGGTTGCCAAGTCCAAGTGGCGCAATGACAGCGACAGACGACCAGGTTGTTTCAAGGCATCACAGCTTTTTCTTGTCAACTGAGCCTTCAAACGATTTTAATGGACTGTAGCCAGACGGAAGGGACGGAGAAACTTACAATTCCATCCGTGTAAAAATAAATAGGTAACAAAGTTGCACCACTTTTCTTAAATAAAGTCAATCATAATATAAACTTGCTTATGTTAATTTAATTTAATTTTTTTGTCATTTCAACTACTGTGTGGTGCTCTCGGGGATGGTGTAGGGGGTTAGCGTGCTAACCATCAAATACCGAGGGTCGCGGAATCGGACCCCCAGGCAGTCCGATGATTTTATTTATCTAAGCCATTTGGATACCAAATGGCTTAAATAAGAACGCCTGGACCCCAAATATATATATATATTATATTATAAACAATATATATTATTGATATAAGATAAGGTGGCTGTAGATATCAGTTGATACAGGGCAGAGGAGTTGGCAGCCAATTTTAGAGCCTCTATATTAAATAAAAACTCTCAATCTGGATACGTTTCGGCTTTATTCTACTAAGGCCATTCATCAGTCCCATTAGAGCTGGAAAGACATACATTAATATATAAAGATGACAGTTACAAAATACAAATAAAATTATTTTATATAAAATATAAAAATCTCACAGTATTAATATATAGAGTTGTTATATTGGAATATTTTTTATATACATTAGTTGGTATATAAATAATTTCTATTTTGTATGCTTCCAGTTTTTAATACGTGTGTATACGTCTAAGTAACAATTTGATTTGATCAGATATTTCTTGTCTATAATAACAACGCAAATATGTTATATAAATATTTATTTCGGCTTCTCACCTCAGGCAATGTCCTAATAATAAGGGTCATTGATATAATCCCATCTTATTGAAAAATATATTTGTAAATTTAAGAAATATCTGATCAAATCAAATTGTTACTTAGACGTATACACACGTATTAAAAACTGGAAGCATACAAATAGAAATTATTTATATACCAACTAATGTATATAAAAAATATTCCAATATAACAACTCTATATATTAATACTGTGAGATTTTTATATTTTATATAAAATATTTTATTTGTATTTTGTAACTGTCATCTTTATATATTAATGTATGTCTTTCCAGCTCTAATGGGACTGATGATGGCCTTATAGAATAAAGCCGAAACGTATCCAGAATTGAGAGTTTTTATTTAATATAGAGGCTCTAAAATTGGCTGCCAACTCCTCTGTCCTGTACAATATATATATTATATAAATATTTTAAACTTTAATTTATCTTTATGATATTTAAAAAAAAATCACACCAATAATAAATATAGTATTTATTTAAATACCTACTAATGACGTAAATTTTGTTCATTTGAATTTGAATTTATATATATATATGAAGATATTTATAGCATGGACGGAACAGAAGACGGGATGACTAAAATATACATAGGTAAGAGAAAGTAAAAAGATATGTTTAAGAAAGGAAAATGTTTTAATGTGTTCAAATAAGGTAAAATAAATAAAAAAGTAATTTTTTTTTAATAACTCGTATATCCCCCTCTCCCCATTTCTCCCCTTTCTAACCAAGGATGACATACCCTAGTATATAAAATACTTAATAATTAATTTAATATTCAAGTGATCCCGAGACATCAGAGTATGGAACGTCCCCAGGTAGCCATCGGTATTTTGCATTTAAAAATAATAAATAAAATTTAAAAACTCCTAAATGGCCTCTGTCTCCCCCGAAAGGGCAAAATTAATAAAAAAAGAAAAAAAAATCCAATTTAATTAATTCAAAATTGAATTTTTTTTTATCATTTTTGGTCTATAAATAAAAATCATATTATAATAATTACCTATAATAAAACGCTCCAGAAGGGTGAGTTGGCTAAGGTTGTGTTCGGGGTCATTTGCACTATATAATTATTCACTGTAAGTCATACACTGCTGAGAAGAGAGGAGAGCCCCAGCTAGCGCCTGCCTGATCTCTCTTGAACTCGACTGAGAAACAAGTCGTTGTCTCTGAAAAAGAAAAAAATAAATAAATCATCAAAATACTTCAAGTTAAGCAAGAATGAGGGAAATTGAGCCTAGGATGGGTGTCCCGAGAAACAAGACTCTTAACAATAGATTGTATTTTTAGAATGGCATATATATATAGGCCTATAAGTAAAACAATGAATATGTACTGTATGTGTTGGTGTGGGTCAAAGTTAATATAAATATTAACATCTATTATGCGGTAATATCAAAAGTTTATTTATTTCAAGCAGTCAACATTTAAAATGCAAGTTTGAAACTAGGGTGCTATGGGAAACTAAATATATCTCGACACAAAAAATCTGGTGTGACAGCACGGTGCACAACTTTCTCTTACCGAAGGGTAAGAGAAAGTTGTGTGCTGTGCGCCAGTCACACCAGATTTTTTTGCTTGATATCAAATGACATTTAGTCAAGGAAAAACGCCATTGACCGAAAAATTTAAAATATAATATGCAGCCCCTATGATTTATAAATTTTAAATTTTTTTCATTTATCAATGTTAAAATTTTTATATCATACAAAAGTATATTATTTGAAAAAATTTGATTTTTGCACAAAGCCTCAAAAAATACGAAACTTATTTTTCAAAAAATCATTAAAAAAATTACTCCATTTCAAGTTATTATTATTATTATTTTTTTTTAACATTCAACACTTTTTCTCATTCACACTCACATTCACACAGTTTTTTCGGCAACTTAGGCCATATAAGACTTGATGATAACCGTTATTTCATGAAGATATCTATTGGGGGTCCAGGCATTTCTATTTAAGCCATTTGGTATCCAAATGGCTTAAATAAAATCATCGGACTGCCTGGTGTCCGAACCCGCAACGTTTGGTATAGGAGGATAGCACGCTAACCTATACACCAAGCCCCGAGGGCCATTTCAATTTATGTGGAGTATCTCTCACAACTAATAATAATAATTAACTAAATTAATTGTGGAAGTTTACTCCTTATCGGAATAGCACGTTCTTTATGCAAAATTTTAATAAAAAATAATAAATATTTTTTTATTTTCAGGATTTTTATTAATTTGATGACTGATGTGCACAATACTACCAGTTTCGGTAGTAATAATATCAAACGTTTAATTTACCAGTTTCGGTGGTATTGTGCACATCAGTCATCAAATTAATAAAAATCCTGAAAATAAAAAATATTTATTACTTTTTTTTTAATAAAATTTTGCAGGAAGAACCTGCTATTCCGATAAGGAGTAAACTTCCACAATTAATTTAGTCTTATTCTCTTACAAATTCCAAACTAATAATAATTTTTATTAAATAAATAAATAATTTTGGAAATAGCCAATTATTTTTAGCAAATATATTATATGTAATAGGCTACAATATAATTGAAAAGTATTACACATTTTGAATTCTTTATAAAAATTTTCTGTAGTTTTGTATAATTTTTGTATTTTTTTCTTTATTTGAAGGGAGATTGGGATTGTAAATTAAAAAAAATTCTAGCTCCTTCCAAAACCAAATCACAAGACCTTGGCAGAACCAAACATGAACTAATTCTCCAGCTGGGGATAGAAAAGCATTGTTTTTTTTCTGATTAATTTCTTAAGACTAATTAGGTCTTTCCCAATTAAAATTTGCCTACTTTTTCATTTAATAAAAATGATTATGTAATAGTTCCGGGACATTCTAATTGATCAAAGGATCAAAAAAATTGGAAATTGTATTTATTTATATACTAAATAATAATTAACATAAATAGAGAGAAGCTTGGAATTATATGAAAATGATAAGAAGGTAGTTAATGGTAATTGAGGAGGGGAGGGGGGGATTATATTCCACTGTGCCCCAATTCGATATAACTAATGATGACAAAGGAGGAGGGTTCTTTCTATAGATTATCTTCCATTCGTCATTCTTACGATGGAGTCAGCATTTAACTAATGTGTTTATAAATGAATTAAGGTAAAATTTCATTTGGGGCACGAGGCTGTCATCCGACACCCGAAACGATGATTTTGTCATTAATAATTTAGTATTTTTTTTTTTTTTTTTTTTTGTTCTAAATTTATATTTATTTATTCATTCTCTCTTATTATATGATTTATCAAACTTGTTGTTGATAACTGCAATTTTTCATTTCTTAAATAAATATTTAAATTTTCTTGGTTTATTAAGCGAGATAAATCAATAATAATTAAGAAATTATCCTATTAAACATGAAGTGATTCAATAGTGGCTGAGTTTAATATTTTACTCCGATTATATATGGACTAGGCTCAAGGGCAGGATCCAGAGGTGTTTCTGGGGCGGGGGGTAATCTGGTGTGACTGGTCACACAGCACACAATTTTTTCTTAATTTCAGTAATTTAAAGACGCATTTTATACTTGTTTGTCAGAATATAAATACAAATCAAATTTTTAAGTATTAATTTTTAAAACACAGATTGAAAAACAGTTTTAGAGTAATGTAATAATCAGTGGTAGCTCGTTATTAATATTTTGGATATTACAGTAATCATAACATTTTGTTTTCCGTTTTCTTTATTTCTCTGAAATTAATATTTAAAAACAATATGTAGTTAATTTAGTTTATGATTATTCAATTAATAAAAAAAATATTCGTCAATTTTAAAAATTATTAAATTAAAAATAAATCACCAGAATATCACTAAAATTTACAACGTCGCCATGTTGTTTATTTTTTTAAGCCATAGTCTTAACTCGGGCGGTGCAATTAAGCATAAATGCGTTAAGGTGCCGAATAAAGAGATAAAAAATCATTCAGAATCAATTTTTGACTTTATTTTTTTTGAAATTAATTTTAATAAATAGCATCATTATATTTATACCAAATTATTTATGGGGACTTGTATTTAGATGGGAAGAATTAAAAAATTACGTTTATATTATGATTCAAAGTATACTAGCCTACTTATTTTATATGAATAATTCGTTAATTCAAGTGAATTTCCCGATATATACTGAGTCAGTTGGATACAAGAGAGAGTGAGAGAGAGGGGAACGTGGGGGCGGAGATAACAAGCCGTGAGTCGTGTCAGTCAAATTCGAGCATTACTTGCCAGAGCGCAAGGATTAATCTAACAAGCTGCCAGAAGGAACAGCCACTGCTGGTTATGCAGCTTCCCTTCTCTCTCTCCTTTGCTTCTCTTGTTCCTCATGTTCTTGCTTACTTAATTATTTACTTAGTAAGTTCCTTACGCCTTACAAGACTCAGCTCAGATGTAACTTTAAGGCCCTTATAAACAAACAAACATTTATCCCCCTCGTTATTCGAGAAATCATTCAAAACAGAGATTTTGAAATATGTATTTTTTCGAAATAAAGATGAATGCAGCAATTGACCATTTATAAAATCTTTTTTTATGTATTTAAAAGATAATTTGGATACATTTTTTTTTATTGCCAGGAAAATGGAACGAGTAGAATTAAGATAAATTCTATAAAGCTATGAAATTTATTTTGATAGTATTTTTGTGTAGTAATGATGTATTAAATGAGTTTATTTTTTTGGTGCTAACTCTTTCTTTCTGCCAAGAGAAAGCAAAACCAATAATATTCATTTGTGTTAATAAATAATAATTATTATTATATGATCGGCATATATATATATAATTTGTTATTGAATAATATTCATTATAATTTTTATGCAAATGATTTGGTTTTTTTTTCGTTTATGCATGAATTATCAATTTTGTTTTAATGAGATAAGCTTATATAAAAAACTAAATACCTGGGCTTGGAGTTGGAAAATAAAGGAGATGCTTGGAGAAATGTAATGGTTGAAATATAAAATCATTTGAAGTGTGCATATCGTGGTTAGAAGCCTTGTTTGAGGAGAGAGGGAAGTTTTCATGTAACATTTTGAAAGACAGACGCTTACTGAGGCGGCGACGGCGCCGTCACTACCGTCGGCTCCGATTGTCGCCTTAACCGAGCTCAAGCGAAGAAAGCCGAATGTTTCCGAAGTGTGTGTGTATATGTGAATGAGTTTGATTGTTGTAAATATTCTTTAAATATTCTCAATAATGGACTTTGTAATAAACTTTAATGAATAAATTTCACTAATGAAAAAAAGCAGAAAATGTTAGTATGATTTTAATTAATAATAATTCATTGATTCATTTTTAAAATATTTTAAATATAAAAATATTTAAATAAAATAGTCTAGTAAAAGTACCATATGAATATATTGTTTGTTTGTTTTTTTTTTTGACAAATTCGCTTTATCTCTCAACCTGGTGGACGCTAGTGAGCCAAATAAATATAGGGAGCAAAAAGTGAGAAAAATTTACCAGATAAAGGGTTGTAGAACGGACAGAAATTAAAAAATATAAGTATGTAATAGAGAAGTGTACCAGGTAAAAGTTTTAAATAGTGTAATAAATAAAAAAATGATTTATATTATTTAAAATTTATTCATTAGAAGTGGAGGGGGGGGGGCGTGAATCGTTAATAAACCGAAACAATTTTCTGTCTAACCCCCTGTTCTTACAAAATCCGTATTTAAATCAAGAAAACAAAATTCAATTGTTATTCAAAATGAAAAAAAAATCTCGTATGACTGTAGAGGCGTCACACACACAGACGTAATTCCAAAAGAATATTTGAGAAAGTTTTGGGGAAGTCATTTCGGATTTATTTAAATTTTATATTATAAACTGTAAAAATTAATTAAATTAAACACCTTTTGGCCAAATTTGAGAGACATATTTGTATGAAAATTTTAAGAAATTTTAAGTTTGCCCCCCCCCTCCAAGAAAAAGTTGAAATGACGCCACTGTGTGACTGGTCGCACAACACACCACAAGAAAGAAAAAATATTTTCATAAAATTTTTTTTTGAAGATCATACATTCTGAATTAAAAATAAATTGGGGTTCATAAATTATCGAATCTATTTAGTATACCTTTCAAAAATTAGTCATTTCTCTAATGAAACTGAATTATTTAAAAAAAAAGTAAAAGTATTCAAACCAAATCAACATACATTTTTTAGAAGGGTGGGGGTGCAAGTTAATTATAACATCTGCGTTTTGGTTTGAATGTTGAGTTGATTCAGATGGAAATAAAAAGCAAACAGGGTGGTTGGTTGGGTATCTTTTGCAAGAAAAAGAAGAGCAAGGCAAGCAAGTCGGTCGGGTGGGTCGGGTGTATGAGAAGCCGGGTGTGCATGTATGCGTGTATGCGTGTTTGCGTGTATGTGTGTGTGTGCATGCGAGTGTGAGCGCGAATGAATTAGCCGGCGGGTCGGAAGGAGCCTCGGTCGGCCGTTGCTTCAGCCTTTCTGGGCCGTGGGTTTCACTCTATAGAGGATTCAGTTGAAAACTCGAGAAATTCATTAATCACCCTGCTAGCGCTAAGAGAGGGACTCGGCCGTCACACGGAAATCTTCCCCGAAAATAAAATAAGAGAGAGAAAAAGCCCAGTGTACTACTACTACCAGCCTCTACCTCCCTCTTTCTCTACTGCTGCCACCGAGAAAGAGACAAATGATTTTCACAATAATCAAAAAGCATCAGCAAACTCGACGCGCACAAAAATAACCTCTCGTGTTTGGAGGTGCAGCTCAAAAGCCCACCCCGAAAAGGGTTGCCCAAGTAGGTCACTCGTATTGTTCTGTTCCTCTGCCAAAAATCAGAAAAGAAAGCCAATTCATTATTGCAAGGTCTCCTTTCTCTGTGATGACGGTGACGTGTACAAACACTACGTGCCTATGAATTTTCTCCAACTCTCCCGACAGTTTGTTGTACTTTGTAGTTGCTCCTCATTTTTTTCTCTCTCTCTGAATTTGATCAGTAAAAAGCATCTTGAATATTTCCCTCCAAGTTAGACATAGAAGAGAGAGAGAATCATAAATCTTTCTCCGTCAACAAAATCCGGTTGTTATTCGAATTAAATACTCCCTTTACTTTTTTTTTTTTTTTTTTTGTTTTTTATAATATTATATTTTATTAAAAAAAAAAAAAAAAAAAAAAAAATAGACGCTTCATCTTATATTTTTTTTTTCATCTTTCGAATTTTAATTTATTTTTATTTCCAGTGGAATACACATTAAAGAAAATGCAAATTTAAAAGATAAGCGTATATAGAGAGCTTGATAAGTCGGATTAAGAATGCTTTTAAGTTTGTAAATTGGAATAGAGTAGTCTTGCTAATCCGGCCTAAACGGGACTGGCCTTATGCCGGATTTTGAAAATACCGGATTACCTGTTTATCCGTTAACTTTTACAAACAACTGAATGGCAATGCATTGGCTACACTGTAAAAAAAAATCTGGTGTAACTGGTCGCACAGTACACAACTTTCTCTTACCTACGGTTATCGAAAGTTGTGTTCTGTGCTTTTGACACCAGATTTTTTTGTGTCGAGATATATAATATATTTAGTTTCCGACAGTATAGTACATTTGAATCCAATAAGTAAATTTATAATACATTTTAAGAGCATCTAAAAAATAATTGATTTTTGAATTTTAAAACCGGGGGGGGGGGGGGGAATCAAAATTATTGGAGCGAATTTTGAGAAAATCAAAAAAGGGGGGGGGAAAAAAGTGGAAAAACTAGGCCTACATCATTAAAGTACTAGTACGCTTTGGAATATAAAATTTCAACCACCTAGCTCAATTCCTTCATGCTTTAAATTGGATATAGACACACAGACAGACCATGTCGTAAAAATCACTTTTTTGGATTCAGGGACCTCAAAATGTGAAGATCCATCAAAATCTCGACATCGAATTTTTGACATGATTTCAATACTTTCTCACTCGATATATATATTACTATATATACATAGGTAAGAGAAAGTAAAAACATACTAAATTTACTAAGTCTTAGTAAAAACCATTTACAAATGCATTTACAAATTTACGAAAGCGGTTTAAAAATTAGAATGAAAATGTGTTGTAATTTTAGAGAGACATTTGAAAATTAGAGTGCAATTGTATGCTAATTTTAGAATTCCCAAAATGCTTTCGAAAAAATACAATTTTTAACGAAAATTTCTAAACACTATGTAAAATTACAATACATACTTTATTTTTTCGAAGAAAATTGTCATTTTAAATGGAAATATTTGAACGCATAAAATTGTAAATTTATTAGATAAACGCATCATTTACAAGGGAAATTTGTAAATTTTTTAATCCAAAACACACTAAAATTAAGATTTTTTACTTTCTCTTACCTATGTATATATGTAATATATATATAGAAAGTATTGGATTCATGTCAAAAATTCGATGTCGAGATTTTGATGGATATACACGTTTTGAGGTCCCCTGAATCCAAAAAAGTGGTTTTCGCGACATGGTCTGTCTGTCTGTGTGTGTGTGTGTGTGTGTGGGTGTCTGTGAACAAAATATCTCAAGAACGAAAAGAGCTAGGAAGTTGAAATTTTATATTTAAGTTAGGCACCCCCATGGGACGTGACACGAAGCTTTTGAACAAAATCGACCAAAGAGTACTAGTACTTTACTGATGCACTTTTTCAGTTTTTTTCGATTTTCTCAAAATTTGCTCCAACGATTTTTTTTAAAATTCAAAAATCAATTATTTTTTAGATTCTCAATGAAATGTATATTCTCATTTTGTCATTGAAATCTTCTGAAGACCACTTTACTCTTGTTCTTCATAGGAAAGATAGGAATTTCTTCTATGGTTGCTATGGTAACAAAATATAAATATTTTGCCATATTTATAAATTTTACATCTTGAAAATCGAATGAACCGTACTGTCGGAAACTAAATACATGTCGACACAAAAAATCTGGTGTGACAAGCACAGTTCACAACTTTCGATTACCGAAGGTAAGAGAAAGTTGTGTGCTGTGCGACCAGTCACACCAGATTTTTTTAACAGTGTATCATTGCTTTTATATCTTCCAAACACAAATTTCTTTTATCAACACGCCGTATTAGCCGGAATGCCGGAGTATCGAAGTCCGGATTAGCAAGAGTCTACTGTACAAACTTTTCAGGCCTATTGAAAATTTTTATTCTCTTTTCAAGATTTTTTTAAATCTTTGAAGAAATGTCAAATTTTGCAATTAAATGTTGTTTCAAATTAAAACTGCTAGTGAAAATAGTGTAATTGCTGCATATTTTAATACTTTTACTGCATATTATATGGCATATTTAGGGGTTTTTACTGCTTTTCGGCTTTAGTGATGAGAAATTTTTCAAATTCTCTTTAAAACAAATTGGGCTAAAAAAAAAGTTTTTACCATTTCTATCGTTACAAAATAAATTCTCGTTATAGCCAGTATATCCCCTCCAAATTATCCTATTTCATTTTTTTAAGTTCAGTTATTTAAAGTGACACGCGTATTTTTGGGGTGAAAAAAAAGAAAAATAGTTATTTACAACAATTTGGAACATTCCCATAATGCTTTGTAATTTTTTTTCTTCTAAACACTGAGCTGCTTTGTTCCCCTCATAAATAGGGTCTTTGGAAATTTCTGGTTTCTTTCGGACCCTTTGGTCGATTATTTAGGCTGATTTTATGCCTTTCAAACCTGAATTAATTCATCTTCTTACTATTTTAAATAAAAAAAATTTGTTATTTAATTGTTTTTTATAACAAAAATCTAAAAAAAAAATGATAAAAGTAATATCTCTCTATGATCCATTTATAACAAATCATATCCAATTGATTTAAATAAATATTCACTGGACTGCCTGTGATCCGAAACTGCAGCCGTTGGAAATAGTTTTTTACTTTTTTACTTTCTCTTACCTATGTATATATGTAATATATATATATATATATATATATAGAGGAGAGAGAGAGAGAAAGTATTGGATTCATGTCAAAAATTCGATGTCGAGATTTTGATGGATCTTCACGTTTTGAGGTCCCCTGAATCCAAAAAAGTGGTTTTCGCGACATGGTCTGTCTGTGTGTGGGTGGGTGGGTGGGTGTGTGTGTGTGTGTTCAATTTTAAGCATGAAGGAATTGAGCTACGAGGTTGAAATTTTATATTTAAGTTAAACATCTCCCGGGACCGGAAAAATAAGCTTTTAATCAAAATCGGCCAAAGAGTACTAGTACTTTACTGATGTACTTTTTCAGTTTTTTTTCGATTTTCTCAAAATTTGCTCCGATTCTTTTTAAAATTCAAAAATCAATTATTTTTTAGATGCTCTTTAAAATGTATATTCTCATTTTGCAATTGAAATCTTCTGAAGACCACTTTACTCCTGTATTTCATAGGGAAGATAGGAAAAATGGTTGCCATGGTAACAAAATATAAATTTTTTTTTTTTTAATATTTTCCCACACTTATAAATTTGACATCTGAATTCAAATGTTCCGTATTGTCGGGAACTAAATATTTGTCGACACAAAAAATCTGGTGTGACAAGCACAGAACACAACTTTCGATTACCGAAGGTAAGAGAAAGTTGTGTGCTGTGCGCCAGTCACACCAGATTTTTTAAATAAATAGAAGCTCTCATTATTGTCTTCAATCCTGTTTTATTATATTTATTCACTGCATTTATTCAATATATATCTCAATTCGGGCTTAACAAGTCATATGAATATTTAACAAGTTTTGCGCGTATGATTATTTGTTGGTGGTTCTATGATTGAGGGTCCAATGTTCTGGTGTAAAGAGAAGCATACATATACCCGAATATAATTGTGATCCAGGGTCGATTTTAAGAATGTGCCGTCGTAAATGGTAATATTCATATTTTGTAAGAGCCAGGCAAATATGACTAATCTTTTTTATTATGGTACGTGTACACTGTAGATTTCTTTGCTAGATTTAGTCTCGCTAGAGCTATATGTGAGTCAATCTACAAATGGACACACCACTGAGAGCACTCTAGCTAGATTAAGTCTAAGATCTAGCGAGAATGACATAAATCTAGCTAGAGTATCAGTGGACACACCTTTAATGATAGATTTAAGTTTTCGTTTCGGTCACTTTTTAGGCCATCTTCAGAGTAAAGCTAGTCTCGTGAGCTTGCTTGGCTTTGAAGAATGTCCCAAACTGATGGGTCTATTTTGAAAACTTCATATTATTTATTTAATTTTGTTTAATGCCTCCGGGCTTGGTGTAGTTGGTAGCGTGCCTGCCTACCTTTTATACCGAACGCCGCGGGTTCCGGGCCCAGGCAGTCCGATGATTTTATTTAAGCCATTTGGATACCAGATGGCTTAAATAGAAATACCTGGACCCCCAATAGATATTATAAATAATAACGGTTATCGTCAAAGTCTTAAATGGCCTAAGATGCCGAAAAGACTGTGTGAATGAGAATTTTGTTTAATTAGAGATTCATCTTACGATTGCTTTGGCACTTTGTAAACTAGATGTAAATGACGAATAAATAATTTTAAAACTGATTTGGTGGTAAAAAGAGAAGCACACCTATATCCGAATAGACAGGTTCGATTTATATCGTGTTTATTGTTAGTTTATAAGTATTGAATATTTCAAATATTTTAATATCAGATTGTATTTAAATTATAAATGAATAAAAATAATTTTACAAATCCAAAGTGGTACTCACCAGATTAGAGGTCCTGGAAATGAAGCCAAATGACGTGGAGACAAGGTAGTTACAGGGCATCTCAGCTTATTCTGACGAAAGGTAGAAGTTGACTCGAGGTACTCTGACCTGTGGACAAGTTAGAACAAGATTTAGAACACATGGAAAAGAATATCTATAATTATATATTAGTGACTAGTTGGGGGATATTGACGTAAGCAATAATTATTATTTAATTCCCCAATTCAATAAAATTCTTATAGGTGTTTCCAAAAGATCAGGCGTTTATTAATTGGACCGTTTATTTTGAAAGTAGTGTAAGTCCATTTTCTATTGTTTCGAGAAAATGAAAGGTTAACATATTTGTTTATTAAAAAATCTATGAACCGACCAATTTTCAAATGAACAAAACATGGGAACTTTTAAAGAAATTTACCACTTTTTAGTTACACATAGAAAATTTACATTATTTTAATTATAAATTATGTGAAATCTCATTTTTTTAAAAATGGACTTACACCACTTTCAAAATAAACGGTCCAATTATTTAATGATCTTTAAATTGGGGAACCCAACATTGTGGCCATATATGGCTTGAAAAAGCTAGAAAATAATGGACTTGCCTACCCTGTAGCAGTAACTAGTGCCAAAGTCACAAACCATACTAACAAAAAATACAATGCATAAAACTCCAACAAATTTAATATGTAATTAAAAACCTGACACTCAAATTTTTAACCAAAATAAATATTTCTTATGCCGCAAGACTTTTAACCCCTTCCGAAGCGATCCTGTTGCCCGCTAAATATGAAATTATTAAAAAAAAAAAATAATAATAATTTTTGCTTGCAAAATATTTTTTTCTAAAGAAATTTTTTTTTTGACAAATGTCAAATGTTGTTTACTCTTCAAGCAAAAATATTTTATTTTTACCAACTATTTGCACACATCATTAATAAAAACGGAGATTGAATGTCATCTCAACATTTCCCACTATTTCTTAAAGAAAATTTTTTTCTTTAATGAAGGTTGAAGTATTTTTGAATATTATATTTGCAAATATTTTTCGTTTCTAGTAAAAACAATTTTTTTTTTTTTTTTTCATTACTATATTTAAACAGGTTCAATTTATTAATTTCGCGTTTCTATTCCTATTTATTTTAAAGTGATGAATAATTTTTTTTTCTCGTAACGCTCCTATAAATACAATTAATTTTATTTTAAACGATTTATAAATAAATAACAAAAAAGAATCATTTAGAACCAATTAGAAAACAATTAAGGTTGGGGACTTGGCAAGAGGGACTAGGCTACTTCCAGATGGCTCTAGCACGGTGGCAACTTAAGGTGGGGCCCAGCCCCCACGTCACTCAATTGACCCTTTCCTCCACTAAATGTATAAACATCCTAATTTTTTATTAATTACCATTAATAAACTATTAAAATCATATTTTTAATACAAAGAAAGAAGGTTTTTAAGATGTTTCGATTAAAATGAAAAATAAAGATTAACAAAGAACACAAGCCTTTTTTTTTGGAAATTTTTGTAAAAAATTAATTAGCTTTAATAAATTATTTTAATTTTTAATATTTTTTTGGCCTATGGCTCAGAGGTAGAGTATTGGCTTCTGATACTAAAGGTCAAGGGTTCGCGTCCCGTCCCAGGCGACAAAATTTATTTTAATATAATTATATACCAATCGATTGAAATATATGGACCCTGTTATGCATTAGTGTGTCAAGGGCCAAAAAAATTAAAAATTGAGTTAAGCAAGGTATATTGTTTCAAATGTTATAATTAATAGTATTTTTTTTATGAAATAATATAATCCAATGAAAACAAAAAACTTTAATGTTAATTTTCTCAAAACTCGGTAGCTGCCACTTGACACACTAATGCGTAACAAGGTCCATTTATAATTTTTTTTGTCAATTATGCAAGTAACTTTAAATATAAATTTTTTTAGGACATATTTCATAAAAAATACTATTAATTATAGCATTTGAAACAATATTCCATGCTTATCTCAATTTTTAATTTTTTTTGGCGCTTGACACACTATTGCATAACAGGGTCTATAAAAAAAAAATATTATGAGGGTCGGGGTCTAAATGGCCTCCGATGCCGAAAAAGACCTTAAAACAAATTAAAAAAAAAAAATTTATAAATGATGCCTTTAAGAAGTTGCTAACTTCACAAAACTTTCCTTTTACCTCAGAAAGCTAATTAATAATATTTGTTGAAAAACTGATTTTTTAAAATTTTTTTAAACTCGAAGGTTAAGCTTTCTCTTGTTTATTATATCAATGATTTGCTATCGGTCGGTGCTAGTTGATTAGAACTGAAGCAACTGGCCCTAAGATCTTTAAAATATGGGGTATTTGAAATTTGGCAATTGTGTTAAAATTATATTTTCATTTTAAAGCCAGAAATTCACCCCATTGCTGGGAAAGAAAGATTACAAAATAAATTCTCATGAAAAATGGAAAAAAATATGATATAAGAAATTATCAGCCTTTTATTTATTTTATTCCAAAACAAAAATTCTATATTATGGAATTATTGCGTTTTCTTTTTTTTTTATCTCATTTTTTTTCGTTTTGAACAGACCGATAAACTTGCTAATGTCAAGATGAAGTTGAAGAAATCTTTTATATCCGTATATAGCTCTATATTTTTCTTATTTTCTTTTTATTCGTTTAAAAAGAGAGAAAGAGAGGTGAGATGAGAGAGGTGAAGTAAGTATATAGGGGGCGAGAAGGGGGTTAAGCCAAACGAGATAAATAAAAACGTTTCTCTTTCCGATATTAGAATTTCCAGGAGAGTAGGTGCGGAGGTGCAGACAGGCGGATAGACAGCCGCCGGATGTGACGTCATCACGGGATGATGAAGATATTGAGCAGGATGCTGTGTGCTCCTGTTGCTGTTGCTGTTGCGGCGGGTGATTTCCACTGGGAGCCCCGGCAAAAATTCAATAAACCTTTCGGGCCAATTATATATGGGCGCCAGTCAGCCACCTCCCCTAAAATGAAAAGGATTTCCTCTCTCTCTCTCTCTCCTTCTCGCTCTCTTTACCGAGAGATATTAGAAATAAATTTTATATCCAGTCTCGGTTTAATATTGAACAAAAATTAATATTGTATTCTCGCCTAAAGGGAATATATTTTAGATAAAAACATGCTACAAAAAATAAATAAAAAATTGAATAATAAGATTTATCTTGTCAAAATTTTTATAGTTGCGTTCTTTTTCTTTTCAAAACATATCAAAACAACGATCGTCGCGGTAATGAAGAGAACTTTTCAATTACTATTACAAGGAGAAAATATTGTTCAATAATAGTCTACACAATAAAATTTAATGGACAAACTTGAGGAAGGTAACATTTCGGAAATTCAGATGTTTTCAGATAATATTAAAGAAATAAAAATTCTACAATCCTACAAAAACAAATATTTTCCATTCAATAAGGCAAAATAAAACATCTGGTGTGACTGTCGCACAGCACACAACTTGCTCTTACCTTCGGTATTCGAAAGATGTGTTCTGTGCTTGTCACACCAGATTTTTCGTGTCGAGATATATTTAGTTTCCGCCGATATATTAGAATTCAAGATGTAAAATTAGCCGGCGGTCCTGGCAAGAAGAAAGAACAACAGCCACCAAGATCAATGTTGTTAGGCAATGCCAAGTGGTACTGAAAATCGGGATAGGTGGCCCCCGAAAAACAAGACCATTGAATGCCCGCCGGCATTTTAAAGAGCAAAAGAGTAAAAAATAATTGATTTTTGAATTTTAATCAAAATCGTTGGAGCGAATTTTGAGAAAATAAAAAAAAAAAAACTGCAAAAGTACATCAGTAAACTACTATTACTTTTTGGCTGATTTTGTTTAAAAGCTTTTTTTCACGCCCCAGGGAAGTGCCTAACTTAAATATAAAAATTCAACCTCCTAGCTCAATTCCTTCATGCTTAAAATTGAACACAGACAGACAACCAGATCATGTCGCGAAAACCACTTTTTTGGATATAGGGGGCCTCAAAAACTCTCTTGGATGCCTCTTCTCGTAGAGTTAGTTGCCTGGGGGCTATTGTGGTGAGATCCAATATTCCAATCCAATGCCTTCTTAAGAATTTGTTTAAATTAAATAAATATTTTTATTTAATGAAAAAATCCCGCAAGCCCAGCATTTGAACAGGGATCTTCTTTGTAGAAGCCGACACCCTATCCCGCTATTTCGCTGAGCCCCCGATACCGTATATTGAAATTAATTTTCATAATACAAACTTTTAAAAAATTATCTGTAAATTTGACTTTTAAAGTTGAATAGGAGCAAGCGGGCGGAAGGGAGGGGGGGGGGGAGAATTCGATGGGCGGACCCTTTTAAATGTCGTTAATAAGGTGGTATCAGGCACAGAAAAAATAGAAGCTATTTTGAAAATATCTTAGATACTATGGTGGTATTATTGACATTTATATTCCCAGCCAATACAAAGTTAAACCAAATTACGTTTCTTAATAGAAGTTAAAGTCGATATAAAATGTTAAACGAATGAAATTCATTGAAAAGAGCTCAGCAGTTGAAATTAAATTCAACTTATCATATTTCCTTGTTTTAATCTCAGTGATTATTTTCATTGTGTCATTAATTTCTCGTCCCTTAATTAATCCCAATTCTTTTCTCTTCTTAAAAAGAGTGACAATCCACTTGTGATGTCATCTTTTTCCACTTTATTCTTCATTACTACAAACAATAAAATATTCATCCATTTTGGAGTAATTAAATTTTAAACGAATCGTGCACTGTCATCAAATTTACATTAATGGTCACCAAGAGTTATAATATTAATTTTAATTGAACAATATTCTCGCTCTATAGGTGAATTGAGAGGGGAGTTGAAACTAATAAATAAATAAAAATAATTAATGCCCACGGGCTTGGTGTAAGGGTTAGCGTGCCAAAAGTCGCGGATTCGGACCCCAGACATCCAATGATTTTATTTAAGCCATTTGGATACCAAATGGCTTACAAGTTAAGTAAGAATGCCTCGACCCCCAATAGATATATTTAACATACAAGTATCGTTTAAAGTCTTAAATGGCCTAAGATGCCGAAAAGACTGTGTGTATGTGTTTGTGAGTGTGAATGAGAAAAAAGTGTGAGTGTTTAAAAATAAATAAATAAAAATAATAATTAATAAACAAAAACAATAGTAAAAAGTCTTCATCAAATAACGAATTTGAAGGTTCATCATCCAAAGATTTATAAACCACTTGCCAGCAATCCTGTTTTATCATACTTATGCACAGCTTGTATTCAATATATACCTCGAATTGGACTTAATAAGCCATAGGATTATTTGTTAAGTTTTGTTTGTTTATTGGTTGCTGGGCCAAACGTCCCAGGATCCCAGGGTCGAGAGTTCAGAGCCGTGATGTAAAGAGAAGCACTCCTATGCACTGAATATGCTGGATATCTCGGGTTCGAATCCCGGGGATTATGGGAGGTTTCATCTAATATTTATTTGAATGATCTAGATGATAAAATTCATATCTTGTAAAAAACCGAGGCAGCTATGGCTCATCTTTTTATTAATGATTCAAGCCACAGTTCTAGTTTCGATCACATTTTAGGCCATCTTCAGAAATAAGCTAGTCTCAAGAACTTGGCTATGAAGATTGTCCCAAACTGGCTGGCTCTTTCTTAATAACTTCTTATTTAGTTTTGTTTAATTAGAGATTCTTCTTACCATTGCTTTGGCTTTAATGTAAATGACGAATAAATCATTTTGAAATTGACTTATTTAAAGTTTAAATATTTTAATTACGCGGTGCGGGGTCAGCGGATATATTATAGCTATTAATAATAATTTTACATATTCAAAGTGGTACTCACCAGATGAGAGGTTCAGGAAATGAAGCCAACTGACGTGGAGACAAGGTAGTTACAGGTTTAGCGTCTCTGCCTATACTGGCGAGAGTTAGAAGTTGACTTCAGGTACCCTGACCTGTGGACAAGTTAGAACAAGATTTAGAACACATGGAAAAGTATATCTATATATATTAGAGTCTAGGTGGGGGCTAATGACGTAACATCTGAGTGTTAAACTTTTGTCTTAAATTTTAGAGAAACCATATAATTAATTTATAGATAAATCAAGTGGATCAGTAAAGCCCAAATGAGTTTTCTAAACAAAATCAAGCTCAAGCTGATAGTTTTATCTGGAGTGAAGAGTAGCTACCAAGATCTTTGTAAATGAACATAGTTAATCAGAGTTGAATACATGACTCCGAGGTACAATAATTAATATATTACCCAAAGTCACAGTAGCAATATTAGAATATTAAAAAAAACCTTTAATGAATTTATTTAAGTGCAACTTTTCATTTTATTTTTTTTTTTTTTTTTTTTTTTTTAGTTTTTGCTTTAGATATGGACGGTTAGTTGAGTTGGGGGACTGTCGTTAAGGGCTGTGCCAGTTAATGCCTTGCTGAGTACAGTGTCCGGCACTTCTCTTACTCCGTTAGGGGGGCTGTCATCGCATCGCATGGCGGTCACCCTTTGCTTTGCCCGGAGGGGGGGTGGATTTACCAGGGGGGACTGTAACAGCCACCCTGCAGTTCATTACGGGGCTTATGACGTGACAGGGCTGCTGATAGCCGGATAAGCCACCCGGATTATAGCCCATACCACCTCTCTCTCTCTCACTCTCTCTTCTATACTCCCACATGCACGCTTGTGAAACAATGCCACGCATTTTGCCAACTTTGGCCATTGTTCTCTCTCTCGCTCTCCCGCTAGTTAGATACATACCTATAAATAATCTATTACGCGGTCGTTTTATTGACATCCGGATTGCCTGGGGTAGAGACACCCTTTTAACTGATTCATTAAAAAAATACCTATATCTTTTATTAGCGGCACAATTTATTTTTATTCATTAGTCAATGTAGATGTAGATAATAATATAGCGGTAGCATAGCGTTTCGGTTTCGCCAGGTCGTAGCTAATAAATGATCTGTTGTTTCGCTTGTCAATCGGCAGTGCACGTAGTTTGAGCGCACCTGTCGGTTGTTCCGTAGCCCCGCGTTGGTTATTAACGGCTCTGCGTTTATCGGCGGGCCCAATCGGCCGGCGCATTGTCTCGGCCCTCATGGGTCAGGGGTCAGAGGCAACCTGGTCCAGCCAGCCTCTAGCATTCCTGCCTGACTTTCTCGATATCTCACCAAACAGCCTAAAGATACTGATACTCAGTCCGAGAATTTTAATTCTGCTTCTCAACTAATATATATAAAATCTCCCTCTCTTTAAATAAGTATATAAGCTTATATTTATATATTATACGTTTATATAGATGGATAGAAATGGAGGTATTTTGTAAAACAGTGAAACTTTTTAACTTTTTAACTTTTTTAAAAGAATAAAGAGAAAGAAAGTTTCGACAGTTTTATATTAATAACAAGAAAAATTGACGTATTTAATTAAAAAATAATAATATTATATAAGACAATTATTTCAGTTATATAAAAAAATGTTCCTGAGAATGATCCAGAAAGATAGAAATTTGATGTTGTAAGGAGTCGATCAAAATAAAACTCTTTATACAAAAAGAATCTAAATTCTTTTAAATTATCCTTACCGCAGAATTATAACTTCCGAAAAATAATACATAATGATTTTTTTAGGTTTTAAAGATATTTTAATGCTCTTGACCCATGGTTTGGTGGTAAAGCATTAGAAAATTGCATAGGGGTACCCAGAGGGGGGTTTGGGGCTTTGGGGGTTCAAATTTCGTGGAACATGAACCAGATATATTTGGATATAAGAGCCAAAATTATATACATTTATATAAATTAAAGTATATAGAGAGAATTTGATTCATTTCAAAAATTCGATTAGAGATTTTGATGGAAATACATGAGGTCCTCTGACTTGTGAGTACAAAAAAGTGTTTTTCGCAACATGGTCGGTCTGTGTGTCTACGACGATTTTTATTCAAATAAGGCACCCCCCCCCCCAGCTTTTAATCAAAATCGGCAAAAAGTACTAGTACTTTACTGATGTCCTTTTTCAGATTTTTCTCAAAATTCTTAACAATTTTGATTAAAATTCAAAAATCAATTATTTTTTGGGTTTTTTTTTATTGCTCTTGAAATCTTTTGAAGCACACTTTATTCTTGTACTTCATAGAAAATAGAGGAGAAATGGATGCTGTGGTAACAAAATATAATCATTTTGCCATATTTATAAATATTACATCCTGAATTCTATCTAATATCTACTGTCGGAAACTAAATACCCAGTAAATGTCGATACAAAAAATCTGGTTCGACTAGTTACACCAGATTTTATATTCTATGTTCAATAATTATTTGTACAAAGTTATTTTCATCTTTTTAGTGGATCTGTCCTATGGTCTCTGATTAAAAGGTTGGATAAAAAAAATGTATTTTTTTTAAATAGTGATTGCAATCAAAATCCATAAGGCTTCACTCTCGATTTTAATTAATTTATTTATTTTTTTGAATACTAAAAATTTAAACCATAGGCCAACTCTATTTTAGAGTATTTTTTTCTTTTTGGTTAAATCAGAGAGAGTGTGTTTTGAAATTATTAATCCGAAACCAAATCAATATCTATTTAATGATACATGATAATTGATTTGACCCTTTGCGTTAATGACATCGTCCAACACCACACATTATAGATATATATAATAAAAAATTACTTGAATTTGACAATTGTTTTTTTTTTTTTTTGGAGGGGTTGGGTTTTACAATACACCAGAAATGGATATCACAACATTGTCGCTTGCAATCAAGTCTAATAGAAACTTGTGATAAATTGTTGATGTAATTATTTTTCCGGTTTGCTTATTAGCTGCGGCGGGTGAGAATTTAATCATTGCTAATTACGTGCACTCAACGTGGCTCGTTTAATGATGATTAATAGAAACGAACAACGACGAACGACTTGCTCCGATTGCAGTCGACCGGGGAGAGAGGGGGGATCGCCGATACCCGGATATCGACATCTTCCCTTTCATCCACCAGGATGAGGAGGTTTTTAAATTAAAAAATTTTTCTGAGGTCCATAAAACTTTTAGTTATTTGTAATATGTATTGAAAAAAATATAATAAATAGTCTAATTAGCGTTCCGATTTATATACAAGTTTTGAAAGTTTTAAGCAAATAGCGTTTTCACAAACTGGGAGGCGGAACTAACTAGGGAGGCGCGGGCTAGTCTAAGGGAAGGCGCGAATGTTAGACACAGCAAATCATTGCTAGTTTTATAAATAAATAAAATAATGAATAAGAATAAATTTAAAAAAAAAAATATTTTTATATACATTTTTTAGCAAGAAAATTTTTTGTTTTTGTATTATTTTATAAAATGGGGGGAGGGACGTCATACGATTAAATATTTTTAAGGTAGCTATTGCAAGGGCGGTCCTCCTTCTTTTGGGGGGTTTTTTTTTTTTTTTAAAAAGGGGGCCAAAAATTATTTAATAAAAAAAAAATGGGGGGGGGGAGGGGGGGGGGGGGGGGGAGCTTTTGTAACATAAAGTTTGGAAACCATTGAAATAGACGTAAGCATAACACACCTGATAAATCTTCAAAGAGGTTATTCTCGTGCATAGGGTCCCAGGTTCGCTTCTCATCCTGAGCGAGAAAAATTTATTTCTATTGAAGGATTTTGAAAAGACTTGTTATGTAAATAAATGTTCTTTCAAAAGTATCTATAAAAAAATGAGAAAAGTAGAATTTCTTTATTAAAGTAGAAGTTTAAATTGTTAAATTTAATATTACTTACAAAATAATTCAGTTGTGCGCCTAGAAGATTCTGCCCGATCTCAGCCTTCACTCCCCCTGGTTTGGGGGGAGGGGGGCCCAAACATCTAAAACAAAAGAAGAAATAAATATACAAGTCTCTATAATATATAATGAGTATACGTATATCAGAGAACCCCAAGACTATACCTTACTACATTTTTGTTTTGTTTCTTTCTCAGCCTCCGGAACTCCGAAATGCGACATCAACAAATATCGTTTCTTAAAACTTAAAAAAGGAGTTGGAATCTGGAACTTCAATAAGATCTCACCGAACTGAAAATTTTTTTTATTAAATTATGCAATTTTTTAATTATTAGATTTAATATTACTTACGAAAGGATCCAGTTGGTTACGCCCTGAAGAATCTCGACGATCTCAGCCCCCACTCCCACCCTAACCATCTAAAACAAAAGAAGAATTAAAGGATTAATTTATATCATTGATACTACGTAATATTTTATGAAAAATATTGAAAATTTCTTTAACTTACTTTGTAGACTGCTTCTTTCGGCTCAACGAGGGCTTCCCTAAAAGCTAACCTAATTCCACTATCTATGACCGGGACGGTCATCTAATTCTAAAATGAAGTTCCTCTTCTTTCTTGAGACGATCGCGAAACGCGGACACTCCCGGAAGGCAGGTAAGCCTTCATTATATCACTTCGAAACGATACGGTGAAAACGCGCCCACAAACCCAAAGAAAGGTAAAGAGGAAATGGAAAAATACAGTACATATGTACTAAGACACATTACAGATCAATTAATCTCCACCCACCTGCCTAATCAATGTCGTTTAATAGCGAACTAAAATAGAGCAGAGATAATTGATCTGAGAATCATTCACGAGTTAGGAAGGAAGCCCGGCCAATACAATACTGAAGATCCCCCTTGATTGCTCATCTCAGAAACAGAATGACGTTGTTCAAGATGCATGCTGAAAAAAAAGAACCCTAAAAGCTAACAACATCCTATACGAACTCCTAACATCTTGAACATTAACTCACTCTGTCCTGAAACAACCAAGGCCCAGAACTCAGCACTGATGGACAAAGGGCCTCGGAGAAAGAGAAAACACTCTTTCTCTCAAATGCGCGAAAAAGGGAAACATGCGATAGAGGAATTCTCCTATTTCCCTTGAACAACGGTCAAAAGTGAAATGATCCTCTGCTGGGAGCCCTGCCTAAACCTAAATGGGACGAACAACAACACCCTATGCCAGTATTGAGGAATCATTCACAATTGAACGTCAATTCAAGAGAACATCAGAGAATCCCGACAGAGAAGGCCTAAATCCCCATAAATATATAAATGCATGAGCGTAGAGATTTTCTAATTAAGCGCCAATATATAGTATAGACTCTATCTATTGCTAGCTAAATAATGTAATAAGAATTGCGTGTATTCTTAAAAATTAATAAACATAGAAAGGTGGATCCCCTTAGATAATATTGTTAATAATCCCATACACGCAAAACTTAAATCCTAACACTGAATTATATAATAATAGCTAAAATAATAATACATGCACACTTGAATTGTCTCATATGTTGATGTTGCTCCCCCGTGGGGTAAAGGGATGAAATGAGTACTCTGCCTGACCACATATTACCAATAATCGTATACCTTTTGCTTATTGAACATTCATCCATCCCTTTACCTTGAGAAACGAAACCTGCATTGGGTACTGAAATATAAAAACCTATTCTTTAATAAAAAAAAATTAAAAAGTTAAATTTAGTATATTAAAAAATGAATTTAGAAAAAAATTTGACCAATTATCTTAATGTAAATTTAAATAAAAAAAGTAAAAATGAAGTGAAGTTTTGAAAATTAATTAATTTTTAATTTAAAAATCTTGAATTTAAATCTTTAACTATCTAAAAGGGACTCTGAAATGGGAGAATTGCTTGTAATTAATACATCCTATCCATGCACCTAAGTAAAAATATTCTTATATTTAAGCCGGAATAAGAAAAGTCAAATAAAATTTTGAAAAATCCTAAACTGCTTACTCTACGCCCATGTAAATGTTCATACAGACTTTAAATGTAGCTGCTACACTCGTGGAATCTGCTGTAGTGACTGCCTGGCTGACGTAACGCGATGTCTGATGAAGGATGGTCTCTTTATGATGTCGATTCTCGAAGGCGATTCGTCGATTTCTAAAAAATAAACAAAAAAAAAAAAATTTAAATTGTGAGAAAAGCAAACCTCTGGCTCAAAGAGCAAGAGATTGAATGGAATATTACACTAATTGTAATATTCTCATTTGACTTCTATCAAATAGATTCACTTTAATGTCGCTTTTATAACCGTCAAAAAAGAAAAAATATTGAAAAAAAGTCCGAAAGCTGCAATGAATAAATAACACGGTGGACTGTTCGCACAACAATAATATACAACTTTCGCTTATCTTGGGTAATTGAAAGTTGTGTACTGTGTTTGCCACACCAGATTTTTTGTGTCGACATATTAATAAATAAGTTCCGGGATGACCGAGCTCAGTGTTTTTTTCTTTTGATAAAATTGGAAATAACTAAAGAAGTATTATACCTCAGTAAAGTAATAGCTAGTCGAAGTATCCCAAAGACGAAATCTAGGATAATTTCATATTGGTATTTAAAATTTGAAATAAATCAAAAGCGAATTAATAATATACAACTTTCGCTAAAAAAGTACATCAAAGTACTAGTATGCGAGGTTCCCAAAGACGAGATCAATCGTAGTTTGTTTTGTATTACCGCAAATAGTAAATATTTAAAATTTGAATGAAATGGTCGTTAAAGCAAATATCGAGAAAATTGGCAAAAACTAAAAAAGTACATCAGTAAAGCACTAGTACTCGAAGTCATCCAAAAACGAGACCTAGCGTAATTTGTTTTGTTTACGCCGAAAGGAACAAAAAAAAAAAAATTACATCTCGAATTCTAATATAGTATATTGGCAACTTAAATATATGTCGACGCAAAAAATTTGGTGCAACTAGTCACACCATACTTTTAAATAAAATATAAATGAAATGGGACCCAAAGATAAAGGAGAGAAAAAGAAGGTTAAAAAAAAAATATTTGCATTCATTAAGTCACCTTGAAGCAAGAAGGATGATTATAAAAATGTCCTTTTTCTAAAAGTAAAAGGTGCTTATAGAATAATTTCTTTAAGAAAACAAAGAGAATCCAGACAGGTTCAGACTCGAAAGAGATAAGAGAAGTAAAGAGAAAAAAAACTAAGAAAAAAATTATTTTAAAAAAATAGTAGGCCTATGTTAAAAATATAATTATTCATTAATTTTATATTTAAGGGATTTGATAATGTTAAGTATGGCGTTTGATCCATCAACAAATAAATATCACAAATGATGATTTAATTCAAGAATAAAAAATAAAATATTTTCGACTCCGATAATATATTTTTCTGTTTCATGTAATAATTAGATTCCTGCGTGTATGTGTGATTTCATTCAATATAATATGAAATAGCTAATAAAATTAAATTTGTAAAATGGATTAAATAATGACAAAAACTTGATATAAGATAAAGATAGAAGATGTACTTCTTTGAGCCTAAATGTAATGTGGCATCATAGGCAACTTTTGCATGAAAGTGATTTTGTATTGCCTCAGGGTCTTAGAAGGTACAGAAACGCTTTAGCAAAAACGAGATGAAAGAATTACTGAACTTTAATTTTACTTTCAAATAAGAATATCTTAGCCCTGAACTACTGATTCAATATTTAACAAAGTATAAGTTTAAAATGTATAGTACGTGAACATGTCTGGATAAGAAGTCAAAGAGCTAATAATGATTCGCTATACTTTATAAAATGCCTATCTAATTCATATAAAATATTCATTTCATTTACTTGGTATCTTTTAGTTTTTTATAAAATAATTATAGAATATAATAATTAATCTTATACCAAATGAGATAAAGACATAAGAGTATAGAAAATTTGATCATGAACTAGTAGAATGAAATGAGTAGATAGGGATATTTTATGGCAAAAATAAAATAAATAGAAAATAAATCATCAATTAAAATGGAGAGTAAAAAAATAAATAACGACAAAATGAATTCATATAAGGTACGACACTAATATTCAGAAAGGGGCCTGGGGCTTAAAGGCGTCATCTAACATCAAAAAATAAGTGTTGTTTGTAGTTGAGACAGTGATTAATAAATTTAAAAAAAAATATCTAGAAATTCTTGAAATTTTTTATCAATTATAAATATTGAATGATTAATGAGAATAATTAATAAATAATTAGCAATATAGAAGTCAAATACCTAGGCAAAAACTGCGAGAAACGAAGAGAGCGCGAGAGAGCCTGCCATCTGCTATGATGGCTGCCTTATAACTGAGGTGGCGTGGGTATTTCTTGATAAAAGTTGCACAGGTTAATCCTTACTCAAAAGCCTCCCCTCTACTAACCTCTCTAGGCTAGCTCAGTGTTCTTTTCTAAGCCGGCCTAATGGCGCCAAAGAATACAGCCCTTGTGATTGGCTAATTAGTCAGAAGTGGGAGGAAGATGAAGAGAGGGGGAATTATTATATTGAATATTTTAATGTGATTGCAAAAAGAGAGGGGAGGGTACCTAGGCTTCTCTAATAGTAATTATCGTTAAGGGGGAAGGTGGACGATTCTATTTTATTTAAATAAAAGGGGAGTCAGGTAGTGAAAATTGTGATGACTTTTTCTTATGTATTTTTTGTGAAATGAATAGTTATGTAATAAAAGCAATAGAAAATATCCTTAGGGATTTTTTTCCCATCAAATTCACTCCGTAAAAACCCGGTCGTACCGGATTTTTGTGTCGTTTCAAAAAAGAAGAAATAGTGAATAAAAATCTCAATGAGACGGTCATTCATTAATTAAAATAAAAAGTAAAAATGATAATTTCAACTCACCCAAATGATCTCCGCCTGAGTGTTAGGCCAACACGAAGATTGGCTTTTGAAGAGACACAAAACGATTTGAAGAGAAGAACAGAGAATGTTTTACTTCATAATAGCGGAGAAATATCTGAAAAATAAATAAATAATTTTATTAAAATATTGTATTTAGAAAATAATTACAAACAAGTATGAGTATCAAGCTACGTATTATTTTGAACAAGAATAAATTAAAAAAGGCAAGAGAACAATTGACCGAAATGTTGTTAAAGAATCTAAAAACTTCGTTTGAGTTTTTTTCTAAGTTGATATAAGTAAAGAAGAAATGAACTTTAATTTTTTTTTTTTTTTTTTTTTTATTATTGACATTTCTAATGATAGCTCTATTAAATGAAGAAGTTCCACATTAAGTTAACGAAACGTTGTATTTTGAAATAAAATGAAGTTTTATATTGTTTTTCAATATAAATATGGCTTGTGTAAGTTTAAGATTATTTTTTAATAAAAAACAAATATTAAAAGAAGTTATAATTATTTTCTAAATGTTCCGGAAATAGAAAAAAAATTTATTTTAAAATTTAGAAAATTTTAGATTCATGCAGAATTCTTTTATCTACAAAAAAACTATATCCTTTTTAAAAAAATCTGGTGTGACTGGCGCACAGCACACAACTTTCTCTTACCTTCGGTAATCGAAAGTTGTGTTCTGGGCTTGTCACACCAGATTTTTCGTGTCGACATATATTTAGTTTCCGACAGTACGGAACATTCGAATTTCAGGATGTAAAATTTATAAGTATGGGAAAATATTTATATTTTGTTACCATGGCAACCATTTCTCCTATCTTTTCTATGAAATACAAGAGTAAAGTGGTCTTCAGAAGATATCAATGACAAAATGAGACTATACATTTTAAAGAGAATCTAAAAAATAATTGATTTTTGAATTTAAAAATAAAATCTTTGGAGCGAATTTTGAGAAAATCAAAAAAAAAACTGAAAAAGTGCATCAGTAAAGTACTAGTACTCTTTGGTCAATTTTGTTCAAAAGCTTCGTGTCACTTCCCATGGGGGTGCCTAACTTAAATATAAAATTTCAACCACCCAGCTCTTTTTGTTCTTGAGATATTTTGTTCACAGACAGACAGACTATGTGGCCAAAACCAATTTTTTGGATTCAGGGGACCTCAAAACGTGTATATCCATCAAAATCTCTACATCGAATTTTTGTCATGAATCCAATACTTTCTATCTCTATATATTAACATATATATAGAGGTAAGAGAAAGTAAAAAGGCATTATAAAAAATGTTTTAATCAAAAAAGTAAATTTGGTAAAAGCACACTTCTCATTTTTGGTGAAAATAGGCTTATATAATTTTTTTATAATTTTCCTCTTTTTGTTTCAAAATTGTATTTTTAAAGATCAGGATTTTGTTCCTCAATAGATATCTAATAGTATTAGGCCTGCTAACTATTTTAGGATAATTGGTTCCAAATTTAAAAAAAAAAATTTAGTTTAAAATATTTGAAATTTTTTATTTTTATTTTTTGAATGAGGAAATAAAAAATTTATTGTTAGATTAATAAATTAATTTCAAATTTTTTTGACGTGACAACGTCTTACAAATCATGTGTCTATAGTGGCATGTTAGAGGGGCTTGCACGAAAAAGTTTATTGGCTTGAATAACTCCTCTGTCTTAAGAGGTATAATTATGAGAAATATACGGTTAGAAAGAATGAGTTTTCAGCTAAAGATTTCACCATTTATTTTTTTTCCTATCATTTTATTTTACCGCGCTGCGGTAAATTCTAATTTGAAAGTTTAAACCCCTGTAGATTCTGAACGGCTAATCAGATCAGACTAAATGGGATGTCATTTGGTGCAGAAAGAAAACCTCTAATAGAATAAATAAAAAAATCCCGAGTAATTAACTCCAAAATTGGTTTTTTTCTCGAAAAACCTCATTTTTTAGGCAAAAAAATATCGAAAAATAGCCCTACTTGTGCAACGCCTAGCTACT